>JAGVSM010002982.1:0-17977 GCA_022494885.1 Micrasema longulum | reverse complement strand
TTTTTTGTTTGCGCTCAAAAGTAAAATTTCTGGCAGCCCTGTTTTGTCTCGAGTGCAACACACTGTGATTTTTTTTCATTCATTTTGCAGACGTTCTGCATCAGATGTGCAGTCTGTGAGATAATTTTAGCGACATCTGGCGGGGTAAATGTATTGCCACATAAACAAGTGACGATACCTCTCATTTCATTGTCTACTTAGAATCTCCCGTCTATTGTCTGCTGAATTCCCCCGAGCTTTGATACCCTGAAACGTATGCAAAGAGTAATAATCAATTTAAGAGGTTCAATATTTTAACGTTATTCTTTTTTTACAGTTATCTATGAAAAGGTTTTGACCATGGTCCAGTTTTTTCATCACTTCCTTATCCGCGCCACTCGTATAAAAAATATATGTTAATGTTTTAAGGATAGAAACGAGTCCGGGCGGATGAAAAATACAATTCTATTTATTTATAAGAAAAACAAATACAATAGAACTCTGGATGAGTGTTTACGAAGTTACGTGGTAAGCGAAATTATATATGAAGAATGTTTTCCAATTCGCGGTAAAAATTAACGCATATTTTTTTGGACTACGAAGTTTCTCTAGAATGTTTGAAAAATAAAAAAAAACTTTTAAAATTTTAATTTAATTTTTTTATTTATTCATTAAAAGAAAACAACAGCCATTACAACAAAAAAAATATTTACAAATTAACCAAAACTATAGGCCAATTATAGTTTTCTGTACATAGTATATTTAGTAAAATATAATTTCAAAAAAAAAAAGGAAAAAAGCGTACATTGGAATAGCCACTCCACATCAATCCACACGTAAAAAATATTACAAGAATAATGAAAAAATAAAAAAAAAATAAGGAAAAGTTTTTTGTTTATTTATTTATTTGTTTACTCGGACTTAAAAATTCTTTCGCCGGCGGATCCATACGGAGCTATTAGTCCTCCCTTCTTTCTTCTTTCAAACAAGAGAAAATAATTATAATGTTAAAGTGTACAAAAAATAAAATATTAGGTAGGTACAGTTAGATTACATTATAATTATTATTTTTAATTAGGGTTCTAGCATTTTCTTAAAATTTGTTTAAAGTGAGGAAATATATATCTATTTTAGCAAAAAACGTGTTAAAATTATTTACAATTCTGGGCAAAAATGCATTTTTATTATAATTCGTGCTTGAAATACCAACATGAAATAATTGGTGCAGCCGGGTTGTACGTTGAGGGATACGAATTTTAATTTTCTCAAGCAGTTGAGGGCAATCTAAGTTGTTATTGCATTTTTTGTAAAGAAAAACGGTATCATTGATGATTCTTCTAGAATGTAAGGTATTGATTTTGTGATGTACTGCAGCTTCTTCATAGTTATTGAAATGTAAATATTGACGATAGCTTAGGTTATTCAATTTTTTTTTTAATTCTGATAATTCTTAAAATATATTTGGAATATTGAGGAGAACAGAGAGTGAATCAATATTCAAGGAATTTTATTAATAACCAACTATGTACTTTACATGACATCACAAGTTCCTCTAAATCAACCAATGGTAATGTTGTGACTGTTTTCCAGTTTCCGGGAAGCCAACCCCTCAATCAAGACAGCTGGCCAAATAGAACTAGTGACGTCTCTCGCAGAGTAACGAAAAAAAAAACAAACTTAATTTGATGGTCATTAATAAATAATAAAAATATGAAAACACTGAACATTCTCTCATGCTCGCAGATAAAAAAAATATGAAAAATAAAATTTAGTTGAAATAATTCCGCCTCATAGAATTGTGATTGGCACGTTCGCCTACCATTCTTGAGGTGCTGGGTCCGATTCCTGGCAGGGTAAACGTAAAATATTGATTTAAAAACGGTTATATATTGCAGTTTTTCATTTTCACCTTCAACTGTTGCTCCCACAAGATTAACCTTTTTTTCATAATAAACAGAGCTCGTTGGTGGTAGCTTTGTATGATAGCATGTATCCTATTAGCATGGTAGTTACTACTACGGTGAAGGTTTGCAGTGGGTTTTGCATGTCAGTGTAATTACTGTCCTGACGAAGAGACAACCATGGCTCGGGTAGGTAAGAAAGGTTGGTAAGTGATTTAATACAAATATTTTATTACAATATAACTTTGAGTTGGATCAAATAAGTTCAGTTTTAATTAAATCTGGAACGTTTTCCGGACATCCGGTGAGGTCGCCAATTTATCGAATTTAATTATTACGAAACTCAATCAACTCTGTAGTCAGTTTGAAATTGTTTTTGGCAAAATTTGAATACCTGCGTTGTTTTTAACTAATCAATTAATTTGTGTTTCAGAGAACAATCAAAATATACATAAGTTTTATAAAATAATTCATTTACAGCTCTATCAAACGTGAATATTAATCGTGCAGCAATTTGTATTGAATTACAAAATTAAATCAATTCAACATCAAAATAATAAAACGAATTGCTGAAATTCTATCAACCACTAAAAACATATTAAACAATTGATTGCATATCGAAGGTGGAAGGGACAAAACTCCTAGGTGACATGTAGCCAACTTTACAGAAAAGGCAAGTTTTTTTCAGTTAATAAAAAATCTCACCGGGATTTGATACAGGAACTTGTGTGCATTAGACAATCTTATTTGCTACTACGCCACGTCGATTGCCAATATGTATTAGTAAATTTTAACATTTCGTTAAAAAAACTAATTATACCCATGCTAAAACAGTATTCTATGCAAATATTTTTTTTCTAAACAATTTCCTTTTATGAAGTTCTGCAAAAGGGTAAAGTTTAAGTTATTGGCTGAATTTTTAGAATTACATAAATGTTGGTTGCGACCGTAGAAAATTAAATTCAGTAAGAAAAGAACTTCCTATAAACTTGCTCCTAACTTGCTAAGAATCTGAAATATTCTCGCATCTAACTTTTGAAGCCACATTCTTCAAATCTAACATTAAATAATTCAATTTGATAATCGCATTGCAATTTGACAAAAATTGATTTAAGATCAAAATGTTTTACTTGAAAACCGAAGTGGAATAACTCAATAAAATGTTTTTTTAATAATACAATTTATCGCTTTTTAAGTTTACGTATTTTTTTAGAAAGTGCGTCATTTTCGACATGTAGAGCGAATGGATAGTGAAAGAACGGCTAAACGGGTTTACGACGCAAATGTTTATGGATGCAGAAATCAAGGAATAATGGGAAAGACATTGAATCACCAAATCGAACAAATACTTGATACTTATACTTTTGATGATTACTTTAAAAAATATAATTATTTTGCCTCAAACTGCATACGATGCTACAATAAGGTGCCTTTTGAAATTCAGGCTTTGCCAACTTTTTTTTTTAAATTTTTCAACTGTAACCTGTTAGGAAAGAGCTACTAGAGAGTCGAAGAATATTTGCAGGACAAGACAGTTTGGCATTAAATTCGTAATTAAAGATTTCAATTTAATTGATTTTAGTTTTTTTGATATTAATTGTGTTGAAATTTCATGTTCAAATAAGTTTAATTCACTAAATATTGATTTAAAGTTGTAATTTTATTGACCACTATTATCTTCGTCTCTTAGAGATTCGATTAATCTTAAATAAAGAATAATAATAATAGTAGAAATAAAAGTTGTACAAATGTAAAGAAAGCGAGGTCTGTGTACAAAGACAGAGTGATTTGGCGTTCTATCCTCTCTGCGTACCCCTTACGGGGAATCGGGATGATGATTTGTGTATTTTTGTTAAATTAATTAAAATTAACTTTCCATTTTCAAAATATAAAAATGGCTAACGACTTTTTGCTTGTTTTGACCAATTTACACTTCCGACAATTATGTTAGTTTAATATTTGTTTATGCAAAAAAACAACTTTAAAAACAAGTTATAAATATTTTTAGCTCACTTTATCACTTTTATGTATCACAAACTCGAAAACCACTAAATAACTTTTATTCACACGAAAAAGTACAGAATTAATAAAAGGTAAAAGAAACGTGAAGTGAATAGTAAAGCGGAGACGATGTTAATTTGAAACACTGACCTGTTGAACCGACTGACGCTTACGGTCGGAGATGCTCTAATAGTTCATTCTGCCAAGAACCCTCGTATATATAGCTGCTGACGCACTGATGATGCGACCCTTAGAAGGACTGCTTTGCAGACGACTCCAAATATGGACAAGCACAGAACCAGCAACCCCACACTGACACGAAGCAAACATCTTTCACTGACACGACCACCATCCCAACTACAATAAAATTAGATTTACATACACATTCATCGATATATTGGAAGATTCTCTATTTAATACACTATCAACAACCCCTAATACACTATCGAAAGTGCGCGTGTATGCACTTTTCTACGAATACCAAAATACATTTTGTGTCGGTATACAGCAGTCTATCTTCTGGTGTATGTGTGAGTTTAATTAAACAATCGACTAGACGTTCAGATATTGATCTATCTTTGGATCGGTTTATAAGGGCTGTCAAATTTATTTTATTAAATTAAATATTGAGTCAAATTTTGTTTTAAAAGCGCAGCTTTATAAAAATTTATCTACTTCAAAACCATTTTAAATGCTTTTTAATAAAAGGTGAATTTTTTTATCATTTAAATCGTGTTTAGTGGTATTTTAGTAACAATACAATTTGAAAGAGCTTGTTTTAAAAACCTCAAAAGTCGGAAACCAATAATTTTTCTGTTTATAGTATACCTACTGAATACTGACTTTCACGGTTTTAATATTGTTTTTTATATTTTAATGAAATAAAATCATAGATATACGAGTATCTTATGTGCACTAAATAAAATTTAAAAAATATTCAATATCTATTAAAATATTCAATGAATTAGGTATGACCGTTTTGGCTTTTAGACAATATTTGGGCCTTTGTGGTGTAAGTACTAACTAAACAAAAAAATTATGAAGAGCTAAAATAAAAAATGCGATTTTTAAAAACAAAAAAAAAATATCTTGCTAGAATTCCACTCTTCGATGCGCTTTATAGCTGCAAGACATGTAATATAAATCCTATTTGTATATGATAATCTTTAACTGCACCTATCCCAGAATGAGTTTGCTAACTCATGGGAATACAATTATATTTTCTACATTTTTGTATTTTGAAATAATAAAAAAACGGATATTTTTCAATCAGAAGCTCTTTTTACTCATTTTTTTGTTCAGTGTAAATAGGGGCTAGATTTCTAAACGTCCGTGCGCTATGTAGCTGCAAGACGTGTTGTAATCAAGTTCTCATATAATTACTAAAATTAAACCGGGTTGTGGTCCCGTGGTAGTATTGTGGACCAAGGGTCCGAGGTTCAAATCCCACTCAACCACAACTCGATTTCCATTTTTCTAGAAAAAGTTATCAACGGCTTTTAGAAAATGGTCTGAAATTTTAAATATTTGTCACTGGAAAAGCTGTTTTTTGCAGTCTTCAAATTAAAAGTATATCACCCACGTCTTTTGGAGACAGACGGTTGCCATATAGGTGGTCTTATTGTATTTTTGTTCTGTTTCTTGTACATTGTTTCTTCACAAAAGTGTTGTAACTGGCTAAGGTTGTATTCTTCTTTTTTTTCGATGGCGCTACAGCCCAAATCGATCTTTGGCCTCCTTCAACTTTTGCCTCAAACTCCGCCTGTCCTCAGCAGCCATTTTCCAATTTGCAACTCGTAGAAGCTGTGCTGCTTCTTTTTTGCTTCATTCTCCCACCTCAGTCTAGGTCTTCCAATCCTTTCTTTACCTCGTAGGTGTCCCGTCATGACTCTCTTAGTTACTCGCGCATCATACATTTTTTGTACGTGTCCAGCCCATCTCAACCTGAGCAGTTATATGTGGGTTGAAATACTAGGGTCTTCTTATATGCTGAACAATTCTTCTCCATCTTTCACGGGACCACAGATTCGGCGAAGAACCTTCCTTTAAAATATATCCAGCATATCAATAGACCTAACTATCAGGGTCAGTGCCTCGCATCTATACGCTAATAGTCCAAATAATAGTTGTATTAAGTTGTACATTTAATAAATAAAGAAATATGTCCACCCGGAAAGTGTGCCCGTTTACACTGTTCTCTAACAACGTCACCAACTTGATTGCTAAAATAATACTTGTCAACACTAGTGCTTTACAAGAAATGGCGTGAACCCGCGCGCCGCGGCCTAATCCAAACCGGGGTCTTTATTTTATTATTATATCACCTACATACTAGGCAACGCCTGAAAATCTTTTCTACATTTCTCAATTTCTATACTTCTCCATGGACCAGTTGGATTTATCAACAATATTTTGAGTTTGTCCAAATTTTGTTGAATGAATGTTACACAGTGAGTAAGTGGCCACTTAAACCAGCCAATGACAGGTCATAAGCCCTGTAGATGCCTAGACTTATGTATTACCTTCTTTTAAATGCTCTTCATCTCTGTTGTAATTTGGTAATATTTACGGCTCCCCAGGGAGTTGAATTCAGTATTTGTCTACAAAAATCAAAATATTTTTAATCGAGGCGTTTTTATTGTTATTTTAGAGTATTATAAAAAAAAACAAAAGTAGATATATCATAGGTCCAAACGAATCTAATAAATATCAATCCACTTTAATTTTACCATGCCGTTTATATTAAGATGATATTTGTAAAATGGGCTATTCTCCGTCGGATATCACGCGGCTGGTTTGTTTATTTGGAAATTCTTGTAATAATGAACACACTTTAAGGGTCTTTCACCTTGTGTAAAAATCGAAGTAAAACAATGATTTGTCGAACTCTCGATTTATTTAGTAAAATGATACAAAAGATGATGGACAAAAGTGCTTTATTTCCCACTCCCCAATAACAATACACAAAACATAACAACAGTAACATAAGCATAAGCAGCGTCCCCAACGCATCAGTACCAAACACAAAGCAAGTATATAAAAGGCTGTATTTACAATTGTATAAAAAGAGGGACAATCATATCCATAAGACTAAAATGGTAGTGAGCGATAATTACATCGAAATTTCTAAGATGCAAATGTGAAACATATTAAAAGCAACTTTAAAACAAAAAGGTATAAAAATTAAAACTAGTTGAGCTTTATCATTACATAGGCTAAATGCCACAAGCAAGATTGTTTTGCATTTGATATCAAAATGTTCAATTCATCTGGTGAACTGTTTGGTGTTATTACACCAAATCCAAAATCGAAGACTGCGTATTAAAAATCAATTGTTTATCACAAACAGTTATATATAAAAACACATACAATATTTAAAAGAAGTATTAAGATATTTTCTGAAACTGTTTACAACATTTAATGTGATTTTCATTTTAAAGACAACATTTGAGATATGCACAAAAAATGTTGCAAACAATTAAAAACAAACTTTATAATCTCTGTACTGCTTTTAAATAAATAATTTCTTTCATAAATAATCTAATTTCATCACAGAAAAAATCATTTATAAGATGATCAAATAGCGAGGAATAGGAAAACAGATTTCATGGTTGCGTTATTGACCATTTGCCCCAGATATCTTAAGTTCAAAGGCAAATAATCAGATGACAAAAAGACACAAGTGTGCTGGCAGATACGATTTAAAAACGCACGACATCTTCGAGATGAATTTGGTCAAGGTGATGTTTGGTGTTCTTGGAAGATCTGACTTAGAAGCACTTGCGATGGACGATGCCCGGTCCAGACTCGTCGTACTCCTGCTTGGAGATCCACATCTGCTGGAAGGTGGAAAGTGAGGCCAGGATGGAGCCACCGATCCAGACGGAGTATTTCCTCTCAGGAGGAGCGATGATCTTGATCTTGATTGTAGATGGAGCCAATGCGGTAATCTCCTTCTGCATCCTATCAGCAATACCTGAAATAAAGAGAAACATCATTATCAAACCATCTGCAACCAATGGTGCATTATTAAACTAAATACAGCTAGTTACACAATTGTAAAGTGATCAGTGTTACGTTTAAAGTGCCAGTTCTAGGCAATGAAATATTTTATTTTATATTAATAGTTATTCTACAGATTCAGCAAACTTTCACATTGTAACATTTTTTACTGTGTAGGTATGATGAATGTGTTTTAATTTGTTTTTCTCATATTGGTAGCGTCCCATTTATTCATTCATTTAAGAATATAACGATACTCATATCCCGTCACAAAGTAAAAGAAAATTGATCTGATAAAAAAATAGCATTCTTTCAGTAAAAAAAACACATTTATAGTATCATGCACATGTAGATACTTGAATTCCCCCCAAACTGCAAAAATATTGTTTTTGCAAGGATTTCTCTTTTTAAATATTTCAACAACACAAAAATAAAAACAGTTTTCAAAAAAAATAATATGAAATAATAAACAAATGAAAATGTGTAAGTTAAAATTTAGTTTGTTTTTAGCTTTTTCAGCAGATTTTTTAAAAACAGTCTTTACAATAGGTTTCTACAATAATTTATAGAGTAGGTAAAGATCTTTAACCATTACCCATTCACAAACCCTTTATGCAACAATGAAGTAAATAACATGTTTAATGTTTTTATTTTAATTGTATTTCTATAAACAGTCAAGTTCAGTTAATAGAAATGAACTTACCAGGATACATGGTGGTTCCTCCGGACAGTACGGTGTTAGCATACAGATCCTTACGGATGTCCACGTCACACTTCATGATAGAGTTGTACACGGTCTCGTGAATTCCGCAAGATTCCATTCCCAAGAACGAGGGCTGGAACAAAGCCTCGGGACAACGGAACCTCTCGTTACCGATGGTGATCACCTGCCCATCGGGCAACTCGTAAGACTTCTCTAGAGATGTCGAAGCAGCCGCTGTGGCCATTTCCTGTTCGAAGTCCAGAGCCACGTAACACAGCTTCTCCTTGATATCTCTTACGATTTCTCTCTCGGCGGTGGTGGTGAAGGAGTAGCCTCTCTCGGTTTGAATCTTCATGAGGTAGTCAGTGAGATCGCGACCGGCCAAGTCGAGACGAAGGATGGCGTGAGGAAGAGCGTAACCTTCGTAGATGGGCACGGTGTGAGAGACGCCATCTCCGGAGTCGAGCACAATACCGGTGGTACGACCGGAAGCGTAGAGAGACAGCACAGCTTGGATGGCGACGTACATGGCAGGGCAGTTGAAGGTCTCAAACATGATCTGAGTCATCTTTTCCCTGTTGGCCTTTGGGTTCAAAGGAGCTTCAGTCAAAAGGATGGGATGTTCTTCTGGAGCAACTCTGAGCTCGTTGTAGAAAGTGTGATGCCAGATCTTTTCCATGTCATCCCAGTTGGTGATGATGCCGTGTTCGATAGGGTACTTCAGAGTAAGAATACCTCTCTTACTCTGGGCCTCGTCTCCTACGTAGGAGTCCTTCTGTCCCATGCCCACCATGACGCCCTGGTGACGGGGGCGACCCACGATCGACGGGAACACGGCCCTGGGGGCGTCGTCTCCAGCGAAGCCAGCCTTGCACATTCCGGATCCATTGTCCACCACGAGCGCTCCTGCCTCCTCATCACACATGGTGCTGCCTTACTTTGACTGACTTCCGCTTACTGAAACAAAAATAACACGTTACTTTCTTCAGCCCGAATGTTAAACTGGAAATTTCGAATGTATCATCTGTTATACAAAGGCAATATATCGGTGTTAGGATTCAAACACTTCTAAGAGCTACAGATTATTACACGGAAAAAGCAAACGTGGTTATATTAGTTTAATATTCTCTATCTTGTCGAGAAGTCTATCTTGTCGGGAATTCAGCTGAGAACTGTTTGTTTTAAAACACATACCAGTTGGCATATAATGTAGCTTATGCAGAACGAAACCAAGTTTTTTTTACAGCTCTATCTTCATATACAAATGAAACACCATCTTTATGTTTACGACACTTTTTTATTAATCATACGGTTTTATTGGCTTTTTATTGGCATTAACATTGGTCTCAGAAAACGATTCCTGTTTTATTGATTGAATACATAAGATTTTACACCCGCGTAGTAAAAATACGTAATCAATGAACTTGTTGGACTCGCAAATAACTATAAAACTACTAACATAAATGTAAAAAAGTAGTTTACACTTACAAAATAACGAACAATTTGCAACTGTTTGTAACTAGTATTACGTTAATTCGTAGATCGATAAAGAAGTTTATCTTTCTTTACTAACGACACTTCACTCTTGCTGGCAGACTGACTGCCTTTACACAAATGATAAAAAAAACTTTCATCCCAGTAAATACACATGTGGTATTGTTACAGAAGATTGGAATTTGCAATGCGTTGGGCCTCGTTTACTGTATCCACTGCAGGGTTTAACAAATTATTGCAATTAAAAATAACGAATTTAATTCAAGTAACTTTTTTTAAGATACTCTAGGCGAATAAGCAAATACCTTTTTTATAAAATATGTATTTTTACATTTACATTTAAAGCGCAAATTTTGTGGTTATTTATAGCAAAAAAATAAATATAAAACGGCTTCGTTTTTAGCCACTTATTTTTTTATTTTCTAGCGGCCGGTTTCAAGTTTCAAAGATCCACAAGCTTCCTTATCAAGGTAAACGTATCTCACAAATCTTACCCATTTTTATTTTAACAATGATTTTTAAAAATTTATCGATTAAATATTCATCGAAATAAATGGAGCTAATAAATCAAGTCTTTTTGTCATGTTGCTCTTGTAAAGACGGGAATTGTAAAGTGAGATGGATACGATCTTTAAAACTTGACAGGAGTGGACTTGAGGAAATACTGTTGATTTTTTAATTTTACAATATGTGCTTAAGATTATCTTACATCAACAAAGATGGCTAAGTATGGTATGTCATTAACATAATATGGGCAGAATGGTGAATGTTAATATTGTTACAAGAGAGATATAGAACATTTTGCAGAAGGTAATACAGAAGTATTGGCATCTACAGGGCTTGTGACCTGTCATTGGCTGGTTTAAATAGCCACTTTACACACTGTGTAACATTCACCATTCTGCCCATATTTTTACATCTATATCTCTTCAATTATTTCATCTGTTGATGTTTGTGAATTTAAAGAGCTGAAACCTTTATTTATGCGGGTGAGATGTCAACAGCTCCCCGGGGAGTTGAATCCAGTCCTTGTCTACAAAAATTTGGACAAACCCAAAATATTATGGTATGTCAATTTTTTAGGTATATTTATTTTATTTATTCAATTTATACCAAAAAAAGAATAACGTGTCTTTTACTCTATTCAGTTATATATATATATATCACCAGATTCATATCAATAAGATCTACAATCTGGAAAAACATGATATGACTTCATTTTAATGAGGTAGGTTAGGATTTTTTAAATATTAGCCGTGCCGCTTTATAATCTGTCTATTTTTATAGTATATGACATGACAACAGACGAGACATACCATCTTTAGAAACGGAGTAATGGTAGAAAATTTATGATATGTCAAACACGAATTGTTTTGCCATTTTTATTTTAGATGGCAAAATACTCCTATGAATTGTCGGTGTATATATTACTGAAATCAACCTAAAGTCGTGAGTTTTTAACTATTGCTGCTTTTGTTCTAAGTTATGACAGTTTTTCTGATACACCAGCGGTATTTCTGGTTGATTAAAATTGTAATCAATATATCAACAGAACGATTTTTAGGATCCCCAGCAAGAAATTCAATTGATAGTTACGCGGTACTGCAGTACTACAGGCGACATGTCAACCACATGTTGTTTTCTCAATCATTACTCTATTTTTAATGATGGTATGACATATCTTTTTGAAATATGGCTAAATATGATATGTTTAACATATCCTATTTTGCCATCTTTGTTCTAGATGGTGAAATATAATATGTCAGAGTAGTCTAAAAAATGAAATAATTTTAGCATTTTGTGTAAACACAAGTTCAATGCATCAACTGACACAAGAATTAGGCTTGTTAACTAAAATTCTGATTTTTCATAACCTTTCAAACTTTCTCTACTTTAAAGTCGATATAAAGTGATATACCATATTTATCCATCTACCCACTGATATATTAAGTCAATTTCACATTATGTGCATTACTATGTCAAGTTCCCATTAACTTATGTGTGGCTGTGATGACACACTAGGCTACATAAAATACAAGACTTAATATATCTCTTTTATTTTTATTAAAGATGAAGTTGCAATTTTTGTTATCTTTAAATTGTCATTTTCACACTGGATTTGGAAAGTTAAATTTGTATGCCTATGCTGAATTTTAATACGACAATATTTATCCTTGCTACGGGAAGAATGAATGTGACGACAATACAGCAATAAATCTTTATAGAGACAGCATGGAGATAGAATACGTAACAAGGAAGACAAAGACGCTCTTTGGTGGCCGGTGTTTGTATGAAACACATTCAGTCGGTTATTGACAGTGATAGAAGATGCACGCACGTACGTAAGATGACCGGCGTATTTATGATTTTTATTTACTTTGCCATTACAGGACCAAGTTATATGCTTATTTTTATAAGTTATTGAAATGGAATTATTAAACAGTTTATGTCTATATGTTTAAAAAGACAAGCTTTCTAATCAGGTATATTACCGGTGACGACATACGGACTAGAAATCATGTCTGTGACACAAAAAAATTAGCCAGAAACTAAAATGCAAGCAACGATCCATGGAAAAAAAGATGTTCGGTATATATCTAAGAGACAGAACAAAAAATGAAGAAATAAGGCGCCAAACCGGAGTCGTGAGCATCATGGATCGTACAGCAAAATTGAAATGGCAGTGGGCAGGACACTTAGCGAGGCAAAATGATGGCAGGTTGATACCCAGAATAATAACGTGAACAAACAAAAGAAGTATAGGAAGGCCACAGAAAAGATGAGTCGATGACATTGCCTCTATTGCCGGTGAAACATGGATGATAAAAGCGGGTGATAGAAAAGAAGAGGCCTTTATCCAGCAGTGTATGGTACTAGCATCAGTTGTCTGAACTGAACTCTTGTCCGTCTGTGTTGTTCTAGTCCCATAGAAGGGAAGTGGTAAATTAAAAATCTAAATAGTAGACTAACTCAAGAGAACCACGCGCCAACTATGCTCTAGGACCCGTTTTTGTGAAAAATTCAGTATTATGACGAGAAGTAATTTCGTCTGAGTTCGATGGGGATTATGTTAGGATCTGTGTTAGAATTTTGCCAGTAGTGTCTTGATAATTTGATGTTCCTCTGTGATTTGGTATAGATACGTATTGTTTTTCTTCTGTTGCTTGAGTGCATGTTGTATAGAGCAAATTTTTCTAATGTTTCTTATATGTATTTGGATTTTGTGTCGTTGTTTGATTTGTCTGTATTACTACGTTTTTTTTCCTTTCCGAGGCGGGATCTGGAGCGTGCGGCCGCGGTCTCAATTTGGAACTAAGACTGTATTCCTTCACTGTCATACTGGGAAATTAGAAAAAGGTGATTGTGCTGACCATGTGTATTTGATTGATCACAAATTGACAATGCTGCAGTTAGGGGTACACTGAAAGCTTTTGAAGTTTCTTTGTTTTGTTATTTCTGCGGTTTGATTGTAAAAAAATATTACATTTTCGCTTGATTAGTTTAAAAAAATTGATATTGAAATGCGAAACTGAAGAAAGATTCAAGTGATTATGAACAGTTTCGAGAAAGTGGTGGATGCTTTCATTGTATCCAGCAGTGGAGAGAATGAGGATGAAGAAGAAGAAGAAGAAAAAGATGGGTTCATGTTTTTTTTAAAGTGTCTGGCTTTTTCGTCCTTTGCTTGTGTGGCGGTGGGAGAATTATTTACCGCGGTCTTTTAACAGTTCGAAAAATTTCCAACGGTCTTTTAAAGATGTTTTCAGTCTATTAAATCCGATGTGTCCAATTCTTGACACTTTTTTTCTCAAATTTGCCAGTTTTTTTGCTAGCCGTTAGAACTACATTACATTCTACACTGTTATAAATGTTCCTGGACTGGCACCTAGGCTATTCACAGGCGGATGATCACATTTTATTGATCAACATCCATCACCAAAACGTAGAATTTTAATACCAATAATTACAAGTACTCTTTGTTGCTAACAAATACCACGGCATCGTCAACACACAAAATATAATTGGAACTTAAAACACTCTTTTCTGCCTTTATTCTTAATATTTTCAGTTCTTTCATAAAATTATCAATGCAATATAACATCTAAATGCGTTGAATGGCCATGATGACATCACACCTCCCTGCTTGACTCCTTTAGAAATGCCAATTAATCTTGTTAAGAATCTGAAATATTCTCGCTTTCAGCTTTTTGAAAAAACATTCTTTAAATTTAACATTAACTTATTTAATTAGATAATAACTATATTGCGATTTGACAAAATTTTAATTTTAAGAAGTAGAATAGATTTATAAATCCGTGTGAAAACAACGATTTAAAAATTTCTGTAATAACCCAGTTCATTACATTTTCATATTAATCTTCATATTAAAATCGCTTACTTTGTGATTTGCCATGTGAAAAAATGTATTTAATTTTTGTTTATCTAAAGCTTAAGACTGATCACTTTACGTTGATAAATTTAAAATACTTTATCTAGAAACACTTTATCCTAATTTTTGATAAATAGTATTTAGTCCTATTCCAAGCGGATAAAATAAAGTTCTTTGTATGGAACAGAACTAGAATCCTAGAAAAGTGTTTCGACTAGATTGTTTTTCTCAAATAAAGATTTTTTTTAATCGAGTTGAAATGAGTCTGTCTTGTAGTATAGGTTGGCACGTTTGTCAATCAAACTTGAGGTCCCGGGTTCGATTCCTGGGAAATTAGACTTGAAATATTAATATGTGGTGTTAGGCTGCAATATTTAATTGTTCCTGAAGTGGCGGTAGACATTACCTTCAAGTAGGGACATTACTAGACACTATATTTAGTGTACCAATGCAGTACCCTATACACCATCGGGTGTAAATAAGGATATGCTGATGATGATGATAATAAAACTTTTTGGATGCAGTTGTTGAAAAATCTTAGTTGTGTAATTGATATTTGATCAACCGGAGTTAACGCTTGTTTTTCCAAATCATTCGTAGTTTTGATACTGATGTAGTATTTAAGTACTAGCAAATTCACTTACAGCTATATATCTCAATTTTTTTTAGATATGGAGTTGTAAGCTTTTACTAAATAGATAAAATCAAAAACATGAAAATGCTAAGCAAATTTTTGCTTGTTTTGACTATCACACTTCCGAAATTTAGCTTAGTCAATGATTTTTAGCTCTTAGAACAAGTTCAAAAAAATATTTTTAGATCACAAAATCACTTTTATGTATCACAAATTTGAAAACCACTTTTAAAAACTTTTTTCTCACTCAAAAAATTACAGAATCTAAACTTTTAATCGATAGAAATGAAAATAAAGGGAAGACGATGTCGATTTGAAACACTGACCTGTTGAAACAACTGACGCTAACGGTCGGCGATGCTCTTCTAGTTCCGTCTGCCAAGAACCCTCATATATATAGCTGCTGACGCACTGATGATGCGACCCTTAGAAGGACTGCTTTGCAGACGACTCCAAATATGGACAAGCACAGAACCAGCAACCCCACACTGACACGGACCAAACATCTTTAACTAACACGACCAACATTACGACTACAAACGAAGATAGATTTACATACACATTCATCGATGCATCGGGAGATTCTGTATTGAATACACTAACAACCCCCGATACGCTATCCAAATTGTGCATGTATGCGCTTTTCTACCAATACCAAAATACATTTTGTGTAGGTATACAGCATTCTGTGCCTCCTGGTGGATGTGTGAGTTCATCAAACAATCGAACAGGCATTCAAGTATCGATCTATCTTTAGATCGGTTTACAAGGGGTGTCAAATAGATTTTTTTCTAATTAGATATTGATTATTCGTTTTCAAAGTACAGCTTTCTTGCGAGTAAATATTTTGACTACTATTTTTTGGATTATATAAAAAGAGGAACACTTTTCAATACTTTGAGTGGTATTTTAGTAACGATAAAACTGTTTTTATTTTACTATTATTTTATATCTTGCAGAGTTTGACGTATTAGGTTTTTGGATTTCGTTGGTGAAAAATAAAACAATCAATACTTAATTTAAATTATATTGATGTTTTTCTGTAGATATTTCTTGGTAAAACTGCATAGTTAATGATTTTGACATGAAAGCGCTCCTTGTTTAAAATTAAATTAAAGAAACCAAGAAGAAAAAAATTAATATTATTAATATTTAAAGCATTAACTTTACCATTTTTTTACTTTTCTATGTCTACCGGTTTCGAGACGTAAGATGTATAGTGAGTTTTGCATGTTGGTTTAATTGGTGTCCTGACAAAGAGACGGGTACGTCTCAAAACCGGTAGACATAGAAAAGTCGGTAAGTGGTTATGTACAAATATTTAATAATATTTAGCTTAATTTAAAGTCAAATCTATTTAAAACAATTATGTTTTATTATTAAAATTTCAATATTAAAAAATGAAATAAATTATAAAGTTTTTAAATGAAGAAATTATGTATTACAGTAATATCCATATGTTTTCAATTTTCCCATCTGTTGATTTTGGGAAGTAAAATAGGTGACCTTTATTCACGGGGGTAAGATTAATTATATTTTTCTGTTCTTATTCCCGTGTGAAATAGAGCCAGAACCCTAGACGAATGGAAATATCTCGGCCTCATAGTGTAGTGGCCGGCGTATTCGCTTACCATGCTAGAGACTCTGAATTCGATTATTTATTTATTTATTGTGGATAACTTATATAGCGCCATTTTCGTAATAAAATACCTCAAGGGCGCTTTACATGGTGATTCTATTGTTAAGTTAATTTAATTGAAGCTTTTAAATTTGTAATTTAATTAAAATAATTTATTTTGTTGTCACGTGCTACGGATTTATTCAAATAATTTAGAGAACAAGTGGGTTTTAAGTTTTTTCCGAAACATCACTTCACTTTCACAGCCTCGCACCTCTGCTGGGAGAGCATTCCATGCCATAGGGCCTGCGACCGCAAATGCGTGTTCACTAAATTTAGTGCGCTGTTTGCGTAGAGGTATAATAACTTTTCCTCTCGCCGTAGACGTAGCTGATCTAAGCGTGAGACGCCTGTCAGCTAGTTCATCTGGAATGCATGGTTCCCTTAGATATTCCGGAGCCGAGTTGTGCAGTGACTTATACATAAACCAACAGAGTTTGTATTCGACCCTCTGTGGAAAACGTAGCCAGTGTAGTTCCCGAAGTAGTGGAGTGATATGACTGAACTTAGAGATTCCGAAAATAAGTCTCGCTGCGGCATTCAATACAGATTGTGGGCGAGTCATTTTGTTCATTGGTAGACCTGCATAGATACCATTACAATAATCGACTCTAGACACTACAAACGCATTTATTAATTGACAGGCGGCATCAACCGGCAAATTTTTGCGTATGCATTTAATTTGTCTCAGCTGGTAGAAGCATGAACTTATCGTTCTACTAATTTGAGCGTCGAGAGAAAGGTCAGAATTGAGTAAAACTCCCAGTAGTTTAACGGTGGGTAAAACGGCACTCCCTCCATTGGGTAGAGCCGTATCCTGGATCAAATTCTGTCGTCTGGCTGAAGCCACCCACAGTTGTTCAGTTTTTGATGGGTTTAATGTTAGTCTGTTTTCAGCCATCCAGTTTCCTATTTTCTTGATGCATCCATCAATTAAATTGACAAGCACACTTCTCTCGCCTGGTTTGCAATAAAAATAAATCTGCGTATCATCTACATAGCAGTGCGACCACAATCCACATTCTTTGATAATGTTCTCTATATCTTTAGTGTAAAGGAGATAGAAAAGTGGTCCGAGTACTGACCCTTGAGGCACTCCTGTAGACACCCGAAAGTTGGTTGAGCTTTTACCCTGGAACATGACCGCATATTCTCTTTTATTAAGATATGAACTGAACCACATATGTGCCTGATCACG
>JAGVSM010002981.1:0-32441 GCA_022494885.1 Micrasema longulum | reverse complement strand
AGCGAACCGTATCGCCTTCGTGTGATGACAGGTGTCACCGGAGTTAGCTGCGTCCATTCTCTTAATAAAATGATTCCTGGGAAAGCCGAGGTGAAATATTTGTTTTAAGAGGAAACACGGAGAAGTTTTTCTGTATAGAAACCTATTCCCACATTTCTCCCCTGGATTATAAAATATACAAATATCGGTTTTTGAAAAATTTACATTCCATCTTTTTGTCTTTGTTTCATCCATCCATTCATTCTATCATTCCATCTTTTTTTTTCCATATTCTTGCCCGTTTTTATTCCTCTGTTATTTTTGACGCTTCGTTGATTGAGGTCGTCCAATTTGGAAATTATAAATTGTATTCTGTAATAAAACTATCGATATGTAACACAATAATGGTATTAGAAAACGATTCTATTATGGTGAAGTGGATTCGTAAAAATCGTACAGCGAAAGTGAATCAGTTATTGATTTAGCGAATCGAAGTAAAATATTGCTTTAGGTTCCTCGACCTCTTCTTTAAAAGAAGTTCAGTGGTTTTTATTTTTTTTAAATACTTTTTAATAAACTATTAAAATGCTATTCTGAATCGACTTCACGTACTCGGCAATAACTATTCTGACGTTGCTAATATATTAAACATAAAGTATAGTTTATATAAATCAACCTACTTCCTCTGCAAAAACGTCGTGAAATAGCGGATATAATTTATTTACTTAAAATTGCCTCTGGTTCAATTGACTGTCCTGAACTACTTTGCAAACTTTCTATCAATAATGTTCCTTCCAAAGTTTTAAGAAATAACCCTCTTCTTCACATACCTCTTGTTTCATCTAATTATAGGCAAAATTCATATTTATGGCGAACTTTTAATAATTTTAATGTAATAAATAAATTATTTAACATAGATTTATTTGAAAATAATCTTAATAACGTGCGGCGTTTGCTTTCGAAATAACTCGTAGTATTTTTTCTTTTCTTTTAAAGTTACATTTAATTACTGTTCATTTTATGTTCGAGAATCTTTTTTAATTTACTGTGATGCTACTTGTGAAAACCTGTAATTGGCTTATTTGTTATTTGTTTTGTTATATAAATATGAGATAATTATAGCTGTTGGTTATCCAAATAAATAAAATAAAAATAAAATAAATAAATAAACTCTTTTTAATTAAATAGGTGCGAAGGTTTTTTAATTATTTCAAATATGGTGAACTGTAACTTACATTTGTCAAGCTATCTATAGTTATGTACGCATATTATATTTTTTAAATTTTAATTGCTTTGTCTTTACTTTTTTTCTAGTTTTTGTATATTTTAGTGAACATATATAATATGTTTTTTGTATTCTTATTTATAACTTGAAAAAAAAAAGTTTTTTTCTCTTAAATTTAGATTTTGTATTTTTTTATATTTTTGTTCAATTTAATTATGATTAAAGACATACCTGTCCTTTTTTTAAAAAATAACTTAAAAATAAAAAATATTTTTCGTACTTTTATATTTTTATATTCCTTTTAATGATTTTTTTTTATTCCTAATGATGAATTTTTATTTTTTTTACACAATATGTTAGAGTATTCATTGAATGAAACCATTGTGATATAATATGTACATATAAACTTTTTACATTATGTAAGGCTGAGACAAGCATTATCGACAAAATCAAGAAAGGAGTTCTGCGCTGGTTTGGACATGTAGAACGAATGGACAGCGAAAGAACGGCTAAGAATATTTACAATGCGAATGTTGATGGATGCAGAAATAGAGGAAGACTGAGAGATGGCAAAACCAAATCCAAAAAATACTTGATAATGGTCATGTCAAAAGTCGGAATAATCGGCGCGCTTGCATGAGAAGATGTATGAATGCAGAGAAAGCGAGATCTGTATGCAAAGATAGAGTGATGTGGCGGTCTATCCTCTCTGCCTACCCTTACGGGTAAACGGCGTGATGGTTTGTTGTTGTGTTGTTGTTATAAACTTTTTATGCTTTTTTTTCCTCTTTTATCTACTGTATTGAAGTGTTTTTTTCTGCACAATATGTATTTTTTGTAAAGTAAAAGGCACTACGTGGCCGTGTATTTTAATAAATAAATAAGTAAAATTAACAAAAAAAATATCAGCGATATGATTTTTTAATGTTTTGTATTTCTGAAAATACTCCGCGAGTAACGTCTCAAGTTCTCTTCCGCTTTTTTCTCGGTCAGTTCTGCAGATTAGCCCGTTGATGGTAAGTAAATTCTTATCGTTGGTTGATTGATGTGAACTAGTGACGTCATTAAAAGAAGTTTATTTTTAATTAAACAATTTTCAACATTTTTTTCGTACATTTTCATGAAGCTTCTCCGAATTTTTAACACATTTTGTTTGGTCACATTACCTTTCGAGCTTTGTACACTGATAACAAGGAATGGAGGAATGTTGTGGACTGTATAGAAATTGTACTCATTTTTAAATTCTTTCGTTTGTTTCTTTTATGAAGCAATTCACTTTTACTATTGCACGGATACCGGTATCGTGTGGATGTTGATGAGATGTATATTTTAGGCCGTTTATGTTACACTAGTTGCACTTTGTTAGACTTATGCAGATGCAAGTATTTGAGGGGAGGGTATTAGAAGCAAACTTAGAGATCTCCACCAAAAACGGAAAATTAGTTATTGATGATAAACTATTGATAAAAACCTAAATAATAGCGAGATTCAAAACCGTCTCTAAATCTTGCAAAAACAGATTTCAATTATACTAGGGTCAAAGCATCAATCATTGAACGTGGTTCAGCTTGTAGTGAAATCCACATTAAAGGTACAAATTTCATTATTTAAGCGTACAAAATAAAAGAAAACAATAAAAAACACATAAATTGTTCTAAGTACTTCGACTTTTTTATTGAAATACGAGTATTACAATTATAATTAATATTACTCTAAAAAATAGCAAAATCAACAGTGAATGACCACTACTACCCCAGTAAAAATAATACTCAGATTTAGTTACATCATAACATTATAAAACACCCTAACACACTAGAATATGGATATATTCATAAGAATTGCATAAGAAATTGCATCAAATAAAACACTTACCACACTTTTCATAATTCTTTACAATCTTATAAGTCCACAATATCAAGTTTATTTGTAGCTGCTCGTCAAACTATTATTGACAATTCAATTTCATAAATTGAAAAAAATACTTACTTGTTTATTTTTATTACCTTATACTTGTTTTTTTTATTTTTTACTATTATATCAAACTGCACTGTAGTATTGGCAAATACGCATTTCATAGATACATATTTTTATTTCTTATTTTTTCGTGATAATATATGCTTGCTTGTTTATTAATTTAACTTAAAAATGTCTTTCTTGCTTACCGTAACACTTTATTTATTGTTTGCCTTACAGAATTTATTTCATAAGCTTATTTCTTTGCATTTTTTGTTTATATGCTTACTGTTTTTCTTGCATGCCTTTGTTATATTGTTTTTTTTTTAAAACTTTTAATCATACTCTTTTTAACTAATTTCACAATTTTTTTCTGTATATTCTGTTTATTATTTAGTATGTTAGCATGTATTTCATTTTTTGTAAATGCCTTTTGGGCGTTAATGGACAAAATAAATCAAATACATAAATAAATAATTAATATTACTCTAAAAAAATAGCAGAACCACCAGTGAATGACCACTACCCCCAGTAAAAATAATACTCAGATTTATATTATAAAACACCCTAACACATTAGTATATGGATATATTCAAAGAATTGCATAAAAAATAGCATCAAATAAAACACTAACGACACCTTTCCTTATAAAAACACTATCAATCTCAGAACAATAACGGGAAGACGCACTATTACCTTTTGACAACTCGCAGTTCAAAACTGATAGATTTGTTTCTCAGCAAAAGATGTGTCCGCCTACTGCTTTTGTCATAGTTTCTAGTGTTGAAAGTTTTTGACTGGACACATTTAGCAATTTTTATTATATAGGTATTATTAACCAATTGTCATTTACTGGGGGGTGGTCATTTACTGGTGCTTTGACCCTACTTGCCACCGCAAACTTAGCATTCTCTATTGAGTGAAGCATAATTAGAAATCTCACAATTCTTTTATTGTAGTTTTTCGCAAATACCCCAGTAACTTCTTCAATGGAGATTTCTAAGTTTGATTTTAAAACCCTCATATGATAACGATTTATCAGAGCAACACTTTTCACAGCTTGCTCACAGGACGGTAGGACAACAACAATTTGAATTAGGTTGGTAGGATTGGAATATTTAGACTTTATGAGTTGCGAGTATAAAAAAAAATCAAATTCAGTACCTACTTTTTGTATCCAATTCCCCGTAGGCCTGAAGTTCCTCATTTATGCACCATTAGATGCCTACTTAAAATTATATAACTGGATTTTTATATCGTGAACTTAATAGTGGCGTATCTGAGAGGTTCGAATCCTGCTTTTCCGCAACTTGATACTTATTTTCTAAACACCTTGCAAAAGAAATTGAGTGGAGATCAGATAGCCTTATTTGCGTTTGCCTACCATTAAATCAATAGACTTCACACTTTAGCCAATAAGTACCGAGACATTGGTGACTCATTGCATGTTAAGTTCAGGACGGCCCTTCTCCTGTATTTCATGGGTAGGAGAAGCTAGTACCTATTAGTTCTCGAAAACAACGAAGTAACACCATTCTGCCCATATTTGAATATCTATATTCCTTAAATTCTTTCATCTGTTGATGTTTGTGAAGTTAAAGAGCTGAAACCTTTATTTATGCGGGTGAGATTCATCTAATTTAATTATTTCGCCCACATACTAGGCAACGCCTGAAAATGTTATTTTTTCAATTTCTATACTTCTTCATGGACCAGGTGGATTTATCAACAATTATTTTTTGTGTTCCCTTCGGGGATTGAACCCGGAACCCGAAACCACTACATCACGGAGGGCACCGGAATATGTAAAGGGTACTGTTGGCCGTTTATTTCCACAAAATAAAATAAGTAGATAAGAATAATAGTAAAATTAGCGAAAAAATACATTTATTACGCACTCAGTAACCTCACTTACCCTTTAAATATCGTAACGGTTGACTTACTTTTGTTCGTCGGCGGTTCGCTCAACAAGCATACATCAGGCTGGCAATATGTGTGTATAAAAATTAATAAATATCGATACTTGTCTTCAATGGAAAAGGCGGAATAAAGAATGAGGAAAAGTGGAGACATTAAGAAAGAAGAGAAATGAGATTCTTCGGACGCGAGTTAAACAGAGCAATACTAGTTTTATAGTGTAACATTTTGAATAATTAACCAATCTTTTTCATTTTAAACAGGCCACCGTAATTTTTTGTCAAATTGAAGATTTTCTTAAGCAAGACGACGCAATTCGCAAGATGTCCTATGTCATTATTTTCTCGATCTTTCTGCTTCAGTAAATCAGAATCTACTCATGAAGTATTACAAATCAAATTCGATCATTCTCAGCTGAAAATGAACGGATTGCTCCGTAGCGGTGATCGTATTTATTGCGCGATGATTTTTCAAATTTACCGGTAATTATATGCTACGTTGATGACACGATGACGCTACGAAACGGAGCATTATGAAATGATTTATTTGCAATTAACGGAGAAGTCAGTGTCTTGCTTGATCGGTTCGATATTAGAAAAAGTATTTGACACAATAATTACTCTATTATTTAATATGTTATTACTTTATAGTTATTACAGAGTTCTGCGCAAAAAAAATAAGAAAAAATAAATTTAAAATTATTACGTAACGGAAATAAAACAATTTCAGATTTAAACCGGGTGTTTCCATGAAAATTCAACATGAATTTGGAAAAAAAAACATTTAAAGGTAACTAATTATAGTATTAAAAGTAATGTTCCTTGTATGAAGATTCCTAAGGTGACATTCCATTATTAAGTAACGGCTCAGATTTGTGAATCATAGCCGTAAATATTTTTATAAAATTACTAGTAAGTTAATTAAGTTTTCCGTAGCATCCGTCGCATTTTGTTAAAAAATATGATTTGCTAATTGAATATTAATACAACGATGTTTGAGTATGTTCAAATGCTTGCAAACTGGCTGGATTTCCACCCTAGGGAGTTATTCATATCTAAATTTATTGCAACAGAGAGGAAAAACATTATTGAGAAGGGAATATGGAAGTAAAGGCATTTACAGGGCTTATGACCTGTCATTGGCTGGTTTAAGTGGCCACTTTACACACTGTGTAACATTAATGTATTTTAATTTTATAAACTCATTACTTAAAAAATAGATGTAATAAAAAAAACATGTTTTACTACATAATGTCACTTCATACATTCAAAGTTTGAATGAGGTATCATTCAATATTAGATGTGGCTGTTTTCAGCAAAAGGCATATATTAGGCTGTGAGGTTTAAAAAAACACAAAAATTCCTTAACACATGATAAAATTGTTTTTAAAGTCATTATAACAAATGAATTAAGTGATTTTTTACAATTAAGTACGCTAATATAGATATAAATTTACATTTTTACTATGTTTTTACTACATTTTTCCTATGTTTTAACTACCTATTTTCTTATGTTTTTACTCCATTTATTACTACGTTTTTACTTCATTTTTTACTATGTTTTTACTACATTTTTGCTATGTTTACACTACATTTTTTACTATGTTTTTATTCCATTTTTTACCATGTTTTTAACTTTCTAATAAAACAATAACATAAAAAAGAAAAACCAAAACTACTTAATTATAAATGCCTAGCTAATCAAATGTAAGAAACTAAAAATCGTTATTATACAAATATAAAGTATATAAATGTGCCAAGAATACATGTTACTTAAACATAAATAATATAGTTTAATATATAATAAAACAAATATAAAGCAATGAAATACATAAAAACATAAATAATATGTGTACCAATTATATAAAGTGCTAAGTTTATTGATTTACATATATTTTTCAAAAAAATCTCTCGCTACATATGTGCAGTTATTTTTATTTTAAAATTTGTTTTACATTTTGAGTCTTTTATATTTGGCAATAAATCATTAAATATTTTTGGAGCAATTACATTGTATTGCTTTTTACCAAAGGCGGTTGATATGTATGTATTATTATGTATCCCCATATATTTTCTAATAATATGTAATGATTTTAATTTTTATTATTTTATTTTTCTTTCTCTTCTTAATTCATTTTTATTTTTTGCTCCTTTTTTGTGTAAAATACATTTCTGTCTTCATATTTAAAAATGCACTTCTGTTATTTCCACTTTCATACTAATATGTAAAGATGATATTTTTGATATTTTTCTTTTTCTTCTAAAAATCATATATATATATGTTTTTGCTACTTCTGTGTAAAATACATGTCTGTCTTTATTTGTATATATGTATGTAAAACACGTTAAAGCCTAAACGGCGTTTAAATAAATAAATAAAATAAGATATGAGGTAAGGTTCCGTTCTCTTGATATAAATAATGATTTTTTATAATAAATAAAATAACTCACCAGTTCGTCGGTACTAAATTGAATCTAATTTCACCTGTTTTGATTGTTGCTTCCCTTCTTGCTTAATCATAGCATAAACTACAAATATTAGAATATTTTAATAATAATAAATAAACATATATAATCATGCCTTTTTATTTTTTTAAAAACAAAACGAAAACTAACTCGGAAACAATTTCATACACACAATAGGCTGCTCGCGTATACGGTAATAGAATAAAACAACGTGTAAAAGTGTGTCTTTTATTAGAATCGCGGCGCCTACTGTCGTCTGGTGTCGGCCGAACGGGGAATTCCACGCCGGCACCCACCGGCGTGGATTGTAAATCGGCGTAAATCGAACCGGCGCAAAACGACGTTTACCCGTACTGGGTATTGTTTATTTTCAAAAATGTATTTTAGCTTGCCTAAAGCAAGATTGATTTTCAATGGCTCATTAAAATTAATTGTGACGCGTGACGTAAACGAATATTATTTGTGGTGGAATAGCAACAGAACAAAAACTGAATATGTGAAATTAACATAAAAGGTATACTGAAAAAATGTGTTTGAAAATACGCGGAAAACAATAGTGCTAGCGTGTATGCCATTAAACTTGTTCATTTTTTAGTCGTGGAAGTTTTATTATCGTTTTGTGTGTCGCTAACGATAAAACATGTTTGCACAAAAAATACGCCTGGGAAATAAATTTTCCCGCAAACAGCGTAACACTTTGTTATAATGAATGTTTAAAAATACGTTTTTTTTTTTCCGTGAAAATTTATGACTATTGGTTTATTTCCTTGACACGTGGAGCAAATGAGGAAGTTCAGTGCTACGGGAAAATGGGTATGTAAAAATATTTCTTACGCGCGGTAAAAAAACCAGACCTTCAATCGGAATGGGTTGATATTTTTGAATTTGGCTAAGCTTGATAGTCTATTAAAAAATAATGGTAAAAAAACCACTGAACTTTTAAATTGTGAAGTACAATTGAACGCAGTTATTCAGAAAGCAGCCAAGTCCACAATTAAAAAAAAATGAGAAACTGGTGTTATCGGGAGCATCTGCAAGACTTTTTGTGATGTTAGCTATCATATTATATAAATCATATTTTGTTAATGTTTTCAACTATCAAACATCTAAATTTAGAAAATGAGGTCTAGAATTTCAACCGTCCATGCGCTCAGTAACTGCAAGACTTTTTTTAATTTAACTTCTATTTTTATAAATTTGTTTTTAATTTCGTTTTTAAAAATACCACCTAGCACTTTGTATCCCGGAGCCGTGTAACCACGCGTTGTGTCCCGGTCCCGTGTTTTCACGTGGTTTACCAGCTGTCTAAAAAAGTGCACTTTATTGACATCTTGGGACTTTTATTAGTACTTTTTCGCTTCTGGTAAATCTCGTGAAAACACGGGACCGAGACACAACGCGTGGTTATTATAGTCACGTGTTTACACGGCTCCGGGATACAAAGCACAAAAAAAGGAGTCAGACTCTGAATATGAGCGAACATCGCAATATGGCTAAACTATCATACAAAAATAACTAGTTAAATTGTTTCAAATAAATTTTATTAAATTGTAAATTGTTAATAGTAATTGTAAATTGGGCAGGATTAGGACAAGGATGCTTGAAGAGAGGATAAGGAGAGGAAGGGAGATGTACATATGCATTATTATAATGTCTAACTAAGTTACATAATGCATTTTTAGTGTAAATTTTAAATCTGGCAGAGTGATGTTTGTGTAGTCTATGTTTTTAAATTTTGTATTGTACACTGAAAAAGTCCTACGAAAAAAAGCATTTTTAACATACGATGTTTTACTTATTGGTACATGAAACAGATGGTACCGTCTGCAAATCCTGGCTGGCACATGTATTGTTATTAAGCTATGTAGTTCTGCACAGTCAACTATTCCTGTCATAATTTTGTGGAGCAGTAGTTGGTCCGCACACACTCTTTGGCCATATTGTAGAGAAGTGATTCCATGGTAGGTGGAGGCAGCGAGAGTTGAGTTGATAAAACAAAATACATAACATTTAAAATTAAAAATAAAACTATATGTAATCCAAATCTTTCCTTAACTATTCACAGCTGTAATTATAATAACCAAATTCCGAATATTGAATGTATTTGTAAATCGTTGGACAGAGTAGATTCAATTCAATATTTGGGAATATATATAGATGGGAATTTAAGATGGACTGATCAAATTGATCATATTAAAGATAAATTGAAAAAGCAAATTTACTTTTTAAAACTATAAGAAATATATAATAATAGTCTAAAAGAACTTGTAAAAATATATTACGCAACAACTCAATCAGTTTTGGAATATGGGATAATTGGATGGGAATGTGCAAATGACACTCTGATCAAGCAAATAATAATTGCACAAAAAGCTTTAATAAAAATTATCTTAAAAGTCCCAATCAGAACTAGTTCCCTCGGTATATTTGAAAATCGTAATGTAAAATCTATTAAACAACTTTATATAAAAGCTTTGTTACTTTACGCACGTAAACATTATTCTCTACCTTCCGTTACAAATGCAAGAGTTACTAGATACTCCTCCTGAAAAAAAATCAATACACCCTTTGGTCAAAGAGGATTGGCCTACTACTCGGTTAAAGTGTACAATCTACTTCCATTATCCACAAGGACAATTAGTAAGTAATCACAGTACAAAATTGCTATTAAGAAATGGATAGTGGAGGTGGGTTGCACACGGATCGATGAGTGGATCAAGCCAAATAGGTAAAATGTGAGTACTGTTTATGAAATTTGTTCCATTGGTCTATATAAATTGGTTATATTTTTTATGATTATTTTGTTTTTAACTATTTATTATGTTGATGATAATTAGGTTAATTGGATTAATTACGTATTTTTATTGTTATTATTATGTTAACTTTTTTAAATAGCTAATCTTAGGCATGTTTCACATTTTGTAAAATGTTTCCCTCGGCACGGGACACCCCAGTGAGGGAACATTATTGTGTATAAAAAAAGAATACAAACAATGTAAAAGTATAAATAAAGTATAAATAAATAAACAAGAAATACCGGTTGTGTATTTTAGGTACTTTATACATTTGTTCTTAATACTTTTATCTCAGTTTCACTTATCTATGGCTGTCTGCTTTCTGCATAATTACGTTTAATTGATATTAACATAAAAATGGCATTTTTATAATCCGAAACGCCAAATAATTTTATAATAGGCAAGTATTTGTTTTTACTCAATTGATCGTTTGAACGACAAAACTTTATAATAGACATTATGGGTAACTGAGATCAATAACAGATGCCAGGATATTATATTACTATAGGGCGTATTCAATAAATATTTGCAGATAAAACATTATTTTTGTATAACGGTAAGTATTAATCATCTATTAATTAACTCTATTGTTCATTGTTTAGATTAAAATTTAGAAAAAAAACCTAATTTTTACAGTAGCTGTAGACAAAGACCGTGTCCAGGCGGATAAAGAATGCAGTTGTGTTTGTAAAATAGAACCAGAACCGGACGAGCGTTTTTGGCACGATGGCTACCAGGTAAAAATCCTGGAAAAGGAAGTCGAGAGGAAATTAGTTTGCTTCGTCGTGTAATGGTCGACGCGTTCGGCTATAATTGTTGAGCTCCTGTAGCTCAATCACAAATAACTATCGACGTGCTAATAAGCGACGTGATAACAATTTCTCATCATGGTTGTTTATCGTATTCACGATCACAACACAACATCGGTGAATACCTACCTAATATTGAATGTCAAAATATTTACGTTTCGCGACTTATAATCCTGCTGGGCAATCACATATTTGAATTTCACCGGTGTAAATATGGAGAATATTTCAAAGCTGCTATTTTTATTTATTTATTTATTATTTATAATGCTATTTATTGCATTTCGCCGGCGGGTGGCAAGCCAAATGTCAAGAAAAGCAGTCGCCATAGCAATTGTAATTTAATTTTCACTTTTTTGTATTAGATACTACTTACTTTTTTGCAAATGCAATATATTGTATTATTTTTCATAGTAAACGCCGATTTTTCCGCCGTATTTATTTTCGAGGAAAACAAAAAACAAACCGACAAGAGCGTTGACGTAGAGATTACACGCGTTGACTTATGACTGCGATAACAAGCATATTCATTATTGTTCATTGTGATCGCTCAAATGCTTAGCATGTTTTTAAGCACGTCGATAGTTATTTGTGATTGAGCTACTTTTTTTTTTTTTTTTTTAGAAAAAAGAAATATTTGCGTTCTTATGATTTACCCAAATATTTAATTTTGAGGGCCATTTTCAACGAGTTGTAAATAACTCACTATTAGAAAATGGGAATCAAGTTGGGGTAAATTGGGATTCGAACCACAGACCTTTGGTCTGTGAGTCCGAGACACTAGCCACAGGACCACAACCCGATACTTGTTTCGATCCCTGGACTAGCATCTGAAGCGTAAGACGTATCGTCTTACCTTCACGCAACAGATGATTGAAATACGCTGTATTATTTGTGTACCAATGCAGTGCTCTATGCACCGTTGAGTGCGGTAAGGGAAATGCTGATGATGAAGTAGACATTGTAGACCATAGGTCCTTAAACTTATTGCGCCCACCGCCCACTTTCAGAATGAAAAAAATTGTAGAGTCCCCTAAAAAGCTGAAAACAAAGCATTTTTTGTGCCTTTTGAAAGCCTTTTTTTATCAGCCTATGCCTCCTTAAACCGTCTCAACGCTCCCCAATTTTCTCTGGGCCTTCTACCGCCCCCCTGAAGGCCTTCAGCGCCCACAAGAGGGCGTTATCGCCCACTTTGAGAAAGACAGGCGTAGACAAATATTAGAACAAAGAAAAATTGCTCATCATTGATGAATTGGTATAGAATAGATTGCTATAATATTTATATGGAATTGAACCTGGTTGCGGTCTCGTGGTAGTGCGGCGGGATCACAGATAAGAGGTTCAAACCCCACTGTGTCTCAATTTGATTCCCGTTTTCAGTAAGTGACGTATTTACAACATAGTGAATGAAGGCGTTGTCGCAATTTTTTAAATATGTCCTATTTCACACATATAAAAGTTTCATATACAGCCCTTTCCCATAAAGCTAACTTTATTTCTGTATACTTCCGGCTTGCCGACCCTTCATATACTGAGCCTACTCCTAGTACAAGCAGAAATTGCCAGAGTGTTTTTTGTGCCATTATGTTAAATATGAAATGTATGTATAAATTAATAAATAAATAAAATAAATAAACTACACCATCAAAAACTAACAGAAAAACGATTTTGACAGTGTATGAAAGTGTTAGGAAGTTCAGCCCTATGGGAAATTTGATATAAAAAATGTTTTCTTACTTGCGGTAAAAATTAGAGCATTAAATTCTGTACCTCAGAGGCAGACAGATGCAAATCCAGAATTTGATGAAATGACATTTCAATTTTCGTATCCAGTTTATGATTGTGTCCTTTGCTCTTGAAGGAATGTAAGTCTTATAATGAAAGAACCAATGTATTAAGATACTGAAAATACAAATGAATGTTCTGAATTAGAAATCACTTAGAGAAAGTAGATTCTTTAGCCCACTGTTGAACATTTGACGTTTGGATTTGCATCCGTCTGCCTCTGAGTTACAGAATTGTAAGGCAAAGTTTCTTTAAAATGTATGAAAAAATTTATAAAAATGAACTTCTTTAAATGACGTCACAAGTTATAACTACAAGATTTCCGGTTTCCGGTTTACCCAATCAGGACAACTCACACAAGATAACTAGTTTAATTGGTGTCCTGACGGAGAGACAGGTAAGTCTCGTAACCGGTGGACACAGAAAAGTCGGCAAGTGGTCAAACACAAGTATTCAACAACATTTAGTGGAATCTTTAACCACAAACTTAATGCTTTAAATATTAATAATAATTCTTCTAAATTCTCACTTCCTAAACTCACTAACCATTTTATTACACATTTATTCAATGTAATAAAATAATCATAATCTTGTCTGTAATCAAATCAGTACGCTAACAGTCACACCACGAGGCGTACTAAATAGATGTGTTTTTCTATAAAGCCAAAACAAATCGATACTTGTCTGATACATTTCTAAATCGCGTTAATAGTCCACAGTGGAGATTGCAAAGAGATGTGGTTTTTTCATGATGTCATCACCGTGCATTGTCAAATAACTGCCGGGTAGTAATAACATTTCACAGGCGATTAGTTACGTTCGAGGAGAAATAAAACATTGGAATAATGACATCTTTTTATTACATCTACAGTACAGTTTAGATCACAAGGCGGGCAGATCACTCTTAATACTTCTGCGTTTTTGTACTTTGTACGCAAACTTTAAACTAGTCACAATTATTGTGTCATCGTAGATGGAATGTTGCAACAAACTATATAAAGAAAGATATAACTATAATCTTAAAAAGAACAAAATAATGGCTGGACCATGAACTAATTACATAAGAAAATTTCATTAGTTAAAATAATCAAAGTATTATTCAATTTTCCTGCTCTGTAAGCCAATAGGAAAATGAATCCGAGAGTCTCAATATTTATTTTCTTATTTTAGCTATAACAACAAAAACACACAGCGAATTGGTCGTTAGTATAAATTTATTAGCTATGTAAAGTAATATTTGCACTATTTTTTTACGAGATTCTATTAAAGAATATCGAATAACATTTGATAAACACCTAAAAACACAATATGAACATCAAATTCAGTTTTGTGGTCAATACTGATGAAATAATATGATAAAGTTGTAAAGTTAGTTATAAAATAAATAGGTGTGGGAAAAATCATAGGTATATTTTCAACATGTAAAATGTTTGTTTTATGCGTTTGCAATTTTATTACGAAAACATAAAACAAACGCTAACAAATATTTCTTATCTAATTCAAAATTACTCCAATGTTTAAATCGTCTCTAAAAACTATACCTATCTAAAAAGTTAGTTAAAAAAACATCAAAATAAAGAGTATTCTCAAAAAGCCACTTTACTTACATATTTTTAAACTAATGTACTAATTATGAAGCTCTGTTTTTCAATGATGGCTAATATCATATGCATTAAGAAAACAAATTAATGAATAATTGATTGTTAAACACTGCAAATAATTTCTATAAAATGAAGTAAACATGTAATTCTCATTAGACATCTTCAAAAGCTACTAAAGGAATGACATGTGACCCCAATTTTTAGGCAGTCAGCGTAGAAGTGACATAACCTACAAATAGACATAAATGAACTTAACCATTAGAAGGGGTCTTTTACCGTGTGTTTTATGAACTAGAAGTGGTTGAACTCACCCTTTCCCATTCTTCAAAAGATAGCACTGCTCACGCATTGCTAGTTTAAACACCCTATAGCTACATGGCTAAAATTTGAACGTTTCTCATTATTATCTCAGTTTCCGAACGTTTCTGGGTTTCGGCACTTTTGCACTGACCGCCTTTCTGTTATAAATAAGAATTTATTTCATTACGAGAATCTTCTTTCTTTCAGTGTAAGTAATTTTGTATTTTATTTTGTATCAACAATAATCATTGTGCACATGGAGACGAGTTTTATTTTGCAGTAAAGATGCCAGATTTTGAAATGCATATTATTTTAAAACAATCTGCTAATAATGCCTGGTACAATGCACTAAATTCTGCATGTTACATAAATATTTCGAGAGTAAAATAAACTATACTAAATTCAACCAATTTTTGTATATAAGAAAATTTATTAAGTACTAAAAAACATATTCTGAAACACCATTGAAAAACACATTAAAAATAATAATAGCCTCACTTTTAACAACAACTGTGAGTTGCAAACTTCGGTTTTTGAACACAAACATTCTAAAATGAATTTCAGCTGCCTTAAACTAAATAATTACTTTTAAAATTACACTTTTCAAGTTTATAATTAATAAAACATTGTTTAAATAGCATTAGCTAGAAATTAAATAATTAATTTAACAATAAATTCAAATATCTTTCATCCGAGAAACTAATATTTTGTGATGTTTGTGAATACTTTTATAAGTGAATAAAAATAATATTATACTGCATGTAATTTAACTCAAAAATCAGCTCAAAATACTAAAAAATGAATTAATATAAAATATTATGTTAAGATATGACCACATTCGTTTCAAAATAAATATTAAAAATTACGCTATCCTTCACTGAGAAATCAGTTGTAGATTTATGTCCATAATTTGAACTAAATATTATACAATTAGCTAAAAAGCATACATAAAGTGATTAAAAATAACATTTTGCAAAGGATTTCAGGTTAAACATGGTTTTATATTACATATTTGTGAACATGGGTGGAAATTAGATTCTAAAATACTGAAAACTGCAACATCGATGTGTTATTTCTTCTAAAAGTAATTTGTTTTACAATAACTAATTAGGCGAAGGGTATATATCTATTAAGTCCTACCATTGTTACCATTGAAATGAAGTTTGTTGATTATCATAATGATTTAAAACTGTTTAATGATTCTGAAATATAATTTATGTAGGTATGACTCTTAAAATCTTGTTTATAATCCTTAGATAAAATGTTGATTGGTTTTTAAAGATTATGAGTTTTGGAGGCAAAATATTATGTTCACTAATGTTTTTTTTTTGTTATCTGTTTTACACCATATTTGTTTTATAATTATTACAATTTGTGATTAATGTTGTAACACACAGGATGCCAACTATAAACTGATAGCAACAATGATTGTAGGTTGTATATATTGCAAACTGCATTTTTTTTTCATTATTTTCAGAAAGCGCAATAAATCGTTTTCTCTTAACACGAGTATCTGTAAGGCAAGAGCCCCGGTTTTAGCTGCTTGCAACTTTGGAAGTCCATAAATAAGACATTGAAAACATCTTGAATTATTTTCCCATGGTAAAATACCTGTGAACCATTGTGTATTTTGAAGTGTCAGGTACAAAATACCGAGTTGTAATTTTGCCTCTATGACATTTTACCTAATGCTTAACCGAAAAATGTACACAGTGATTCAGTTTTACATATCCGGAAAAATGTGTTTTTCAAGATTTGAAAATCATCATTTTTGTCTTAGAGTAAAATTAGGTAGATACAGTCAATTCATTTCTTAGAAGGCCAATTAATCTATTTTTATGCAGGTACAACAAAAAAGACGATAATATATTAATAGTTTTAGTTAGGTAGCAATACATTATGACTTCAAATGTTAATTGTGCCATACATTCATTTTACTATTATTTTGTATTGCCAGGCAAGTAAACAATTTAGTCATATTTATAGTTATTATCGCAGTTGACGCATGTTGTGATGATGTTCCAAGTTAAGATCTAATATTTCAAAAGATAACTAAAGAGCATGAGCGTAAAAATGGTAATTTTGCTATTTTAGACCAGCTATTTTGGCGCACTAAGTACAGAAGGGTAAGTGACGTAGTTCTACTGCAAACTGATATTACAAAAGAGAGTTTAAAATTAAACACCAGATTTTTCTCAAGGACACAAAGCCAGCACTATAAAAAGCAATTAAGTGGTAGTGGTAGAGTGGTAGAGTTTTAAAAAAAAAGGTTTTTGTGCTATTTTTAAAGAGTATTTTTTTTTATTTATGTTTTAAAAAATCTACTTAATCAGAAAAATTAGTCGAAAATCTCACTTTCAACGTGTTGAAATATTAAATTAAATATTCAGATGAGTTTTGATTGAGGATAAATATTCAATTACAATTACTTTTGGAAAGGATTACATAAATACAAAAGGGTACAGTGAATGTAAAGGAAAAAGATAGAACTGTTAACCACTGTGAAAAAACGAAAAGCCACATACTTTGGTCACATATTCCATAGGGAAAAATATTCCCTTATAGAGCTCAAAGAGGAAGGGAAGACAGAGGGTAGACGGGATATAGAACGCAAAAGAGCATCATGACTCAGAAATCTTCTGCAGTGGTTTGGAATACCGGATGCAGCAATGCTCATTGGAATGGCCCCATCAGGATCGAGAGGAGTTTTAAGTGATGGTCAACAACCTCCGATAGGAGCGGCACGAGAAAAAGAAGATGTGTATCATTACAAACGTAATTTTTATTGAATACACAAATGTACATAAAACTATAGTAATGTGAAATACTATAATTTAGCAGTAATTACACATTACTAAGATTGAATCAAGCTAAACTGAAATCCATGTGTCTAATATGATTTGTCTAATAGGATGATTTATAACTCCATAATTGTGCCCCATATAAATTATTGTAGTATTATTTTGTTTTTGGCAACTGAATGGGAAAAAAATAAACTTACTGTTTTGCAGAATCTATGAGAGTAATTTTGAGAAAAAATAAATACACTAGAATAAAGTTGATGCTGAAACAAGCAAAAATTATGACAGTACGTCAACTAATATATTTTAATGTAATGTTATTTGTTCATAAAATGATTGATGGTTATACCTCAAAAGAGTTGACGCAAAAGGTTTTTTCTAATCAATGTGAACACGTATATAAAACAAGAAATAAACATGAAGTAAGACTTCCATTTCGTAGGAAAACAAATACACAGAACTCGTTGATGCACCGAGCTGTACAGTTATATTATAAGGAAATACCATGAGACATAAGAGAGCAAAAAAATATTATTTCATTTAAATGTCAGTTAAAAAACATGTGTTTAGCAGATAAGTTAGTTTTTAAAAAGTAATCTTATTCGTGTTAGCTTTATAGAAGTTTTCTTTTTAAGTGTACGTATATTTTTAAGAAATTTCAATAATTAGTATATGTTTTAATAATAATTAGATATAAGTTAATATAAGGACATTCATTTATTATGTTAGTACTATTTTAAGACAAAATAAAAAAAATATATACCTTCATTATTAGTGTTTATGGTATAATTTATGTTTAATAATTACATACAGAGCAAATGGACATTGGAAGATTAGCCAAAAATATAATGCACATTTATTTAGGTGCAGGAGTTGAGGACGATAAGGAAATACAGATAACCCGCCTATAACACAGTCTCCAACAACACTATTGACATATTTCAGATACCCACTTACAACATGGTTTCCCAAAACAGGTTTGTGTAAATTGTATAATGCATTCTTTTTCTTTTTCAGCTTCTGGCAGTGCACAACGTAGTTTTAGTCCCAACACTTATGTATGGAAGTGAAACATGGAACTGGCAGAGGAAGGATGAAAGCGGAGTGAATGCGGTTGAAATGCGATCTCTTAGACGAATGTGTGGGAAATCAATGTATGACAGGGTTACAAATGATGAAATCAGGCGAGAGTGTAAATCTGAGACAAGTATAATTGATAAGATTAAGAAAGGGTCTCTGAGATGGTTTGGTCACGCAGAACGAATGGACGACGAGAGAATGGTAAAACAAGTATATATGGCAAAAATGAACGGCAACGTTAGACGAGGACGACCAAAGAAGACGTGGCATGATCAGATAAACCAAAATCTTAAGTCCGGTCATGTCAAAAGCAGACAGAACCGAAGGGCATGTATGACAAGATGTATGAATGTGGAAGAGGCTAGGAGTGTATGCCAGGATAGACGTGTGTGGCGGTCCATTCTCTCTGCCTACCCCTACGGGGAAATGGCGTGATGGTAGTAGTAGTAGTAGTAGTAGTATAATGCATTTGGCAATTGTCAGTTGAAGCAGAAAACGACTGCTGAAAAATTAAATTGTAGGCATATTAGAACTTGCAAAATCAATCAGAGGTGATGGTTTTGACAATATGAGCATTCAGGGTGTTTACTGGAAATGGCTTCAGATGTTTAAATTTATTTTGAGGAGAAGAACAGTGATCAAGATTGCGAAATAAAAGAAATGACAAGAAATTACAAGAAGGCGTGAGCTAAGCAAGTGTTTCTTTTTTAAATACAGACCCATCCGCTGAAGGGAGCCAAAAATTCAAAAGCGGACTGGAAAATTGCTTGTGTTTGTACCAGAAAAGCTGCAACGATATTTTAAGGAACATCAAGCAAACTAAAATTAAAGACTTTTTAAAGAGGGTGGAAAGAGCAAATGATAAATATTCAGAGAGTAAAGATAATATTATCATTCAATCATTAAAACGTAAAAGTTTAGTTGTATCGAGCAGCGATGAGGACGAAAATCATTAAAATAAGATTTAACAAATTTTCTTTTTACGCTTTGACACATAAATATGATTTTTTTAATAAATGTTTTTAAAAAAAACTGTTTTAAATTATTTTGGAACCTAACCTCGAGAGTACTAAATTTTTTTATTTTTATACTTGCAACTCATATACTATCCCGATCGTATCTACATCCTTCCTTATTCAAATTACTGTTGTCCTACCGTCCTCTAAGCAAGTCACATTGTGAAAAGTGTTACTCTGATAATTCCTTATCATATATTTGTATCTGCATACTTCTGACAAAGTCCAATTAGTGTTACATAAACAGCCTAAAATATACTTCCTATCAACATCTACAAGATACTGGTATCTAAGCAAAAGTAAAAGTGAAGTGCTTCACAAAAGAAACAAACGGAAGAATTTAATAGTGACTACAATTTTCTGCTGTTTTCGGTGGATAAAGCTTGAAAGGTAATGAGCTGACCAAACACCCCCTTTTTGTACTGGCTTTGTGTTTCATATAACACGGTTTCACATAAGACGGCATTTTAGAGTTTTAGAAAGGTTACCTGTACATGGCAAAAAAATATCTCGAAAGTCAATATAATATGCATGCGTGCATGAGAGAATGCATCGATGCAGGTTAGTGAAGCCTGCATGCAGAATGCAATGGTGCTCCACTCTCTGCCTGCCCCTATAGTGGAGATAGTGTGTTGGTTAGTTGTTAAATATTTACAGAATCAGACATTTAAATTTTTATGCTGAGCAGTTATTCAAAACAATATGTTAATATGGTGCCATTGAAACGTTTTTCTTGTTGCGGTGCAAACTGGGTTGTGGTCCTGTGGCTAGTGGCTAGTGATTGAAAATTGATCCAAAATGGAAATATTTTAGTAAATCATAAGAAAGCAAATATTTGATTTTATTAAAAAAAAAAATGGTCATCCGATCGGTTTTAAACTCGGATACCCCTTCTGTACATAGTGCGTCAACGATAATTCACACCCCCAGAAATACACTATTGTAAGTCTAAATTTGGCTCTTCCGGGGGTGCAAATGTTTTCAAATACATATATATTTTTATAAATAATTACTGAAGAGTCTTGTTTTTTGTCGGATAGATCGAAAGGTCTGGAAATACATATCTGCATAAATTTATATCACGGGAAAGGAGTTCGGGATTAAGGGTCTAGGAGTAGAAGGTCAGCACCGACGTGTGGGTCCCTCGGACCAGTAGGAAGGGGGGCATCTGGGAGGTGAGGATGTGGAGCCAAGCCATGTAGAGCGGGGCAGAGACCAGGGATCGGCGCGGCATGGGGAGAGTCATGACCACGAGGCTGGATCCCATGGAGTGCTGCTGCAGGAGTTCGCGCAGACGGAGGTAGCGGTACGTCTTGTCCCGTACGGCCAGCAAGTCGGCGTCTGATATTTGGGCTAGAAAAGACAGTTAAAACATTTACGAACAACAATTTGGATTTTAAAGATAATCATTATCATCATCCACTTGACACTGCATCGATACCATGCTAATATTTTTATTAATAAAACTGAGCCATATCTAAAATTTGCGTTTTATTTTTATTTCCTGTATTTTTTATTTTTAAAATATTAAATGACATTTGAATTTCCCACAAATGGGTTTTTGAGTGACCGTAGCGCCATTGTGGTTGAGTATAATGACTTAAACAAACAAACCATCAGGCTGTTTCCCGTGAGGGTTGGCAGAGAGGATAGAAAACCATATCACTACATTTGTAGATCTTCTCATGCACGCGCGCCGATTATTCCAACCAATATTTATCAAAGTGAAAGGGGTCTAAAAAGTTGCATTTTGAATCACATTGAACGTAAAAATTATTTAAAAAAATATTCCATACTACTTTTGGCCCTCAACCGAGGTTTGAAGTTTATCACTGTCTGAATATTTTGTTAATTATCTATATTGATAAAATTATTTTGTGTTAGTAAAGAAATAACTTAATCACATTACAAATTCGAACGCGCTTTAAAACTACCGAAATGGAAAAAGTTTACACTCCGCGGAACTAATTCCGTCGAGCGCCTGGCTAATATTGACGAAAACAATGGCCTATTAAAACAATGCTACCCATTTATTACAAAACAAAGTGCAACTCACGCCCTTAGATGCTTATTTAATAAGATTTAATGCACATTATAACATTTAATTAGATTGATTTTCTTACTTAAATACGAAATGACAGCCGGTTTACTCCAAAAAATCGACTTTTTCGAAAACTTCAAGCTCTGGTTGAGGGCCAAAAGTAGTATCGAATATTTTTTTAAATATATTTTGCATTCTGAGTAATCCAAAAGGCAACTTTTTAGACCCCTTTCATTTCAAAATTCGGAAAAAAAGTTATCGGCCACCCTAATGCACACTGATTATAACATGGGTATTTTTTTAATTCGGTCAAGCCATATCTTTCTCAGTTTCTTCATATTTTGCATACGTCTACATTTGCATGATATTTTTTTAGCTGTTCTTTCTCTGTTCATTCGCTCTACATGTCCATACCAACACATACCAACTCCTTTCTGCATATTGCACAGATTTCTTTATTGTACATCTATTGTAGATAGTTTTACCGGACATTAGCCAGAGAGATGGTATTGAAATATCGTTCAGCCTACTTTAATACTTGTTTTTCCGATTACATACTTCACATTCATACGTTAGGGTCGGCACTAGGATTCCATTTTGCCTCCAGCGACAAACATTTATTTGCCAAGGTTGAATTCAGTTAACAATTCACCTTGTTTCCGGCATTCAACGTCCTTTAGTTATCAATTTCCATCCATAATAAACATATTCTTCTACATGTTTCAGTATATCCTATCATTATTATTCATCAATATAAATCACAATTTAATTTTACTAACCACTGTCTGGATCTTCGGGATTTTCTGGGACTTTAAAATCGGCAATCAACTTATCGAAATCTGTGATGGATGTCTCTGAAGGTTTCTTCGTGATATCCGGTATGAGGGTCAGGTCTGAATAGTCAATTCGGAACTTGGCCAAAAGAGATGCCATGCTGAAAATATATGAGTATTAAAATTAATAACATATTGACAAAGCATACGGTGACATGTAGCTCATGATAATGTATATATACAAGTATGCGGAGTTCCTTACTTTCTTTGCTCGAACTCGAGTTCAGCCTGTTTGTTGGCGAGGGTGAATACTCTCAGTTTGCAGTTATTCCAATTTCTTCTTGTGGAGATGATGTATGGTAGAAGAAGAGTCAAACCTACACAAAAAAGATTATTAAAGACAAGCACACTAATGATTTTTTTATTATTTAAAATTTACAGATTTATGTTTATAAAATCTGCAATGAAATTTGGTATAAGGAATGATGACATCACAAAGTGTGATATCATCATTATTAATCCTGCGATGCTCATTTTTAATGTTTACGATTGGCCAACTAAAAGGCGTGAATAAGAATAAATATAATGCTTGATCTTATCCTTACTCGTAGAGGTAGAGGTTAGTGCTATGCAAACTCCTGAAGTCACTGCGACCTGTGAAGATCTATTGTGATGGGTCCCCGACAGACAAAACTTACTCTTTCATACGGATAACCATAGACTTAACAATGGTTTTCATTCCCCTATGCCCAGAATTCTTAAGTCTGCCAACAAACATACCAGTCTTGATTTCTTTGATAACGAGTTGTGTTCTTTCAAACGATCACTGAATCAAATTCAATTATAAACACCTCTCTCCCGCTTCCACTCCCACTAAGTCTACTATTTACCACTGTGTCTTTCTACTTTCCTTTATAATAATTTTCTTTGTATAAATGCATCCTTAAAAATGCCCATTGGGCGTATGTATAAATAAATAAATAATAGTTCTCGCCCTGCAAACCCTGGTCTATAACAACCAATTTCCTTCGAGTACCTATTAAAAAAATTCCAAAATTGATGTAGTCAAGTCCATCAGAGATTTAGGAGTTGTTTTGGACTATAAACTGACAAACAACGAGCATATAGATAATACAGTAAATAAATCACTGAAATTACTTGGCTTCATTAACAGAATATCCTCTGATTTTACTAATGTCCGTACAATCAAAACTCTTTATTGCTCAACTGTTCGCCCTCTTCTTGAATATGCCTCAGTGGTCTGGTCTCCATTATATGTCAATCGCATAAATCACATTGAATCAGTCCAACATCGCTTGCTTCGAAAAATAGCGTGGATGCTTGGACTAGAGAGAGATAATTATTCTTATGCTGAAATAGAGTCACTGTTAAATATTTCTAGTCTACAAAAACGTAGAACTAATATTGACTCCATATATATGTTCGGCATACTAAATGGTATAATCGATGTTCCATCATTACTGGGACAAGTAAAATTCAATATTCCGAGTTCAAGTACTGTTCATCGATCAGCATAGAACAAACTATGGCCTAAATTCTCCAATGACCCGCCTTTGTCGTATTGTTAACTCTAGACAGGATCTGGACTTTTTTGGTTTAAGTTTACAACGATTTAAACGAGCACTAAATAAATAGTTTAGATCTTGTCTCGATGTCCCTTATGTTTGTCAATGTTTTTTTCTTTTTTCTTTAAATGTTTTAAACTATTCTTTTATTGTAATATTTAAACATTATAAATTGTATACATGGACAATGTCCGTTAATAAATAAATAAATAAAGAGTCTGGCTACTGTGTGGAAGGCGAGAGTTCTCATTTTGCTAAATGCCCCCCTCCAAGCCCAGGTCCGTTAAATATCGAGATATTAATTAGGGAACAAGCCCTTTAATAGCCTCAGGTTTAACCAGTGGTCCCCGAGAATGTGGCTTCTTTTATGATGTAAAGCGTGACATTCACATAGAATGTGTATAGGTGCTTCCTATCTGCTCTGCAGAACCTAATTACAAGAAATTGTAAGAAGAATGATAAAAATTAATTTTAATATTTGGTTCACTGACTAACCTGGAGTAAGATAATGCTATAAAATGTGTTAAATTTTAAAACCATTTTCAATGATTTTTTGTCATTCTTTTGTTTGTATAATTGTTTAACATATTGCAATTTTTGTTATTCTGTGAATGCTATGTGATTTAAACACTGAGAACAAAAAAAAATATGAATTGCTGGCTGCTGCAAATCTTTTTCTGATTTTTGCTGGATCCTCATTTTTCTGTTAGACTTTACCTAGGTAGGTGAACTACCCGACTCAAACAGAGTAATTATCTTTATTTTGGTCACTGCCTTTTACTCTGTGCGATGGATTTCTGCTGTGTCATCATTTGTTTTAAAAAAGAATTAACAGTCTAAAATTATTGTCATTAAATCTAATCAATCTAGGAAATAAGTTTAACTCTTAAAAGACTGTGGTAAATAATTCATTTGCGCACGGTTATGTAACATCGTGTTACCACAAGCAAAAGACGGAATGTTCTAAAATTCAGACAATTGAAAAAATAAAAAAGTGGAGACATACTGTTTAATAATTCATTTTCCATGATTTATAAAAATAAACATATAGTTTAGCCCTGTTAAAGCAAAATAAATTAAAAATGATAAATACGCCGCTTATTTTACGTGTGTGTGAATCAGTTTCACATAAACACTGGCCACAAAACAGCATCCCTGTCTTCCTTGTTATGAGTTCTATCTTTTTGATCGCTCTTATACAGATTTGTTGCTGTATTAGCGGACATTAATTTTTCATATTTTTGTATTAAAATCCAGCAAAGTCATATAAATTTTACTTTTCAAATCCGGTGTGAAAATGTCCATTTGAAGATTACAAAAAATTCAGCTTCAACAATTAAAAAAATAAGAGAGATATATAAGTCTTGTATCGTATGTAGACTAGTGCGACATCACAGCCACACAAGAGTTAAAAATACTTTAGTTCATTTTGTCAACTGTCGTCACTTTTCCACTGGCATCATAAATGGTAAATTAGTCCTGCATTCGAGAGGAACAAATAGTCTGTGTTGCCTAGTACATGCTGAATTAAATTATATAGGGTAGATATCCCGAGAAAATCTCCATTCCTTACCTCCATCGTCGTAGAGCCACCAGACGTCGATGGTGGCATCTGCGCCATGCTTCCTCTGGAAGTAGGTGAGGCTGGTCAGCGTGGCCTTGGGCAGCTCTCCCCCTCCCGTCCCCTTGTACTGCGACCAGCGCCTCTCCTGCCCTCCCCCGCCCCCGCCCCCTCCGCCGCCCATCGCCCCCACTACAGCGTTCATCATATCTGCCATCTTGGAGGAATTCTTTCTGCAAATGTTATTCATGACACTTTTTATTTAAAAAAATACAATTCATGGTATTAAGAAGCTCGTACCAATATCATTTCAGCGCCGGATCTAGGATCGTTACTTACTGAAAAGGAACAAGAATGCTCGTGTTTGTAAATGAATACAAGCATATTATTCGCCCCTCCCTTATGACCTAGTGTCTGGTTCTTCATGCCAACTGAACCTATGGTAGGTCCAGCTCTATACCTATTCACAGTTCGTTCTTCACCAATTTATTCACAATTCAATAGTCTTCACTATGGACTCATTTCCCATCCACTATCGCTTCTATTTTCAGATCACACACTGTTCCCTACACTTTTTGATTTCTTTCTACTCATTGAAGACTGGCATGAAGTTATTTTATTATTTACATTTCTTGTTTATTATTTTTTATCCAAATTCATTAGTTTGAATTATGTCATGCATTATTTTATTTATTTGACAATTGTATCATTCAAAATCTCCACAGAAACCGTATTCAGCATGTGAATCGCCCTATTAATGGGTGAATTCTGACTTGACTTGCATTTGAACGGCTTCTGGGTGTGTAAAACAGTGCATGAGATCTCGCTCTAGTATAATTATTGGGAACATACAAGCTCATCTCTTTCAGTATATTTGGATTATATATACTTCCAAAAATCAGCTTGTAGAAATGTTTCCCAAGAAAAATTTGAGGACTAGATTAGAGGGAGTTGCAATATATTGTAATAAATCAATCACCGTATAATATGTTGTAATATTATACAGTGATTCTCTTTCAAATATCAGGTAAAGTATGTGTCATATAACTTAGCACTTTTTATTACATTGAAAAGCTATTCATATAGTAACACACAATATTCATATAGTGATAAGTCATAAGAACTTGTCAAGAGAGGTAACAATATACACAATAGATATAGTTAAGGTAAGGTATCAATGATAGCAGGACACCAAATGCCAAACACTCTTCAAGTGGATCCGCAAAGTTTGTTGACAAACAACAAAGTATGCCTTTTCCTAGCGAGTTTTCTGTGGTTTTGTTGTCATAAGAGCAAATGCGGAGACACTCCTAAAACAGGCTACTGCCGAAACATCAAACATGATCCTTACATATTATAAACTTTTAAAAATTATAAAGTTGTTCTTAAAAATTGATTTTTTTAAAGTAAACAAATAAGTATCCCTTTATTTAAACCTTGTACATTATAAGCAAAGTTAAAATTAATACATTCCGTTTTAAAAAAAAAAAAAAAAACAACACTTCAGTGCAGTATCTTATACATCATTGAATGAGGATGAGTGTCAGAATATACTATGTAAAAATAAAGAAATATTTAATATAATTTTTACAAACATCACATAATTTTTGCCTTTGAGCCCGGGTTCAAAGTTATGTGGTTAGTAACCATGGCCGACTATTTTCAGCGAGTAATTTCTTTAATATTTTGAAGAAATGGAGATGAAGTCTCACATAATAATAATCAGGAAGTTCAGTGGTTTTATTATTATTTTTTTTCATTTGTTTGACTATTAAACTAAGCCAAAAAAAAAAATTTCATTATTTTAAATTGTATTATCAGCGATATGATTTTTTAAAGTTTTGTATTTCTTAAATTACTCCGTCTGTGACGTCTCAAGTTCTCTTCCGCTTCTTCTCGGTCAGTTCAGACGATTGGTTGGTTAACGGTAAGTAAACCGGAAATATTCCATAACTCTCTTACCATTGGTTGATTCATATGAACTAGTGATGTCGTTCAAAGTAGTTAATTTTTATAAAAATATTTTTTTTGTACATTTTAAAGAAACTCTACCGTATAATTAAATGCTCTAATTTTTACCGCACGGAAGAAATATTTTTTGCATCCAATTTCCCGTAGGGCTATGAACTTACCCATTGGTTTCTGTAGAAGTATTATGCGCCGTGGATTTGTTAGAAGTATTGGGAGTGTCATCCGCATTGGGATCATCAGACACAGCGTTGGCTCTCGGGAGAGCAGGAGAGGCAGGAGTAGACATGTCGGAAACGCTACTTGCTGAAATATAACAAGAAATACAATATTGTAAGAATTATAATAAATAAAAGAGCAACAATAGTCTAATCTGAAATTATAACAAAAATTGAGCGCAAAATTAAGCACTAAGCATGTGTATTGTTTATCGCGCTACGTGTTAATTTTTAATGATGTTTCTGTTTTGTATACTATTATGTAGTGCCGTCTCTTATCCAGAATATGTTTATGTGAGATAGCATCTCCTTTCCGGCCGGCGTTTCCTAGTTCCTACCCGCCTCTTAATACCGTCCTTTTTCTATGGCAACCCTTTTTGTCTCTCATGTTGGTATTACAGCTGTCACTGGCAGGGAATCTATTCCTTTGTTTCAATTGACGTCGAATTTCCGTCGCGTTACCACCTACCTGTTGCGTCTTGTTTTGTTTGTTTTTTTTTTTTTTTTTTTAAATATTTTCAAAAAGTTGTATACAAAAAATTAAACAATTTAAACCGTCCCAATAGAAATGTCCTCCAAAAATGTCGAAAAACCGCCGGTTGTCGGAGAAAAGCGGCGAAATCGATCGCGCTCTGCCTCAAGTGCCTATAGTGATGGAATGTCAAGTGGTTCGAGCGACGCCGCTTCCAGCGCGTCGTCTAAGAACAAAGGAGGACAAAGGAAGCAAAGGACGCGATCATCTCGAAATATGATTAAGAGGTTGTCCAAGCAATTGGACAATCTCCAAAATTTTATTTTTAGAGATAGGAGTGCCGCCTCGCGCACTCCTTCGATTATCGGCGTTACTGAGGACGTTGAAATGGTTCCCCAGTCTTCAGGGTTCAGAATGCCTTCCCCTACAACCGAGCTGGTGGAACCAAAGATACCCCGGCCGCCCACTGCCATCCTCAGTACGCTGAAACGCGTCCAACGCTTCGGATCCGCGGAGTGGTGCAACGTGCGCTACTCAAAAGTCATGAAGGACTACATCGCGGATCCAGGGTTCAAGGAGTTGGAGATCAACTCGGAGCTGGCAGCCTTGGACCCTACGTCGCCCCAGTTAGCCTCCGTAGAGCGAGCGCTGGCCGCCATCACCCACGCTGCTCTAAAGGAAAGAGAACTCATGCAGTCCTCACTGCAAGAGTTAATTAACTGGGGCTACGATGGGGAAACGCCTCTAACCCCTGAGACTCTGCAGATGAAGATCTCAGATCTCTTTGGGGGTCAGAATCTCTGTAATCGCGTCTCTGACGACCTTTTGCAGATGGCTTGCGGTAAGAGGGCTGAGGTGATAGAAACGCGGCGTAACCGCTTTCTCAAACTCGTGAAAAATAAGCACGATGTCCAGCCCCTCGCTAAAATTCCCCCCAGTGCGTCCTTCCTGTTCGAGGAAGCAGCTTTCTCTTCCGAGCTGCAGAGGCTCGGGGGAGTCAGCAAGTGCTTCAGGATGCCTTCCATCTCGACCGGTCAACTGGTCTCGTCCCATTCCGGTAACCGAGATGGAGAATTCGCTTTTCCGAAGCAAGTTTCTGGAAAACGCACGGTTGCGGTCCCGAAAGATAAGCCCTTAATAAGCCCTTAATGAAAGATAAGAGGGCTGACCCTGGGCGGGACCCCCAACCGTCAACCTCAGGAGGACAGAGAAGAAAGCTCCAGCACAGGCAACCGGCGCGAGGGCAGACCTCGCGTCGTCGAGCCTATTACAAGTGACAGCTTTCGGGCCGGGCAGTTAGCGGGAAAGATTCAGAATTGGCAGGACTTAAATGCTCCCAAGGTCATTCTGAAAATGATACGCGGCTATCGCATCCCCTTTCTTTCAAAGCCCCCGTTGGTAAGCCCAAAGAATTATCAACTAATATCTTACGAAACAAAGACGTCCGACGATATGTCTCTTCAAATAAAGAACATGTTACAGTCGGGTGTTCTAGAACCGACAGACAAATCTGCGGGATTCCTGTCGCAAATGTTTCTTGTGAAAAAGGGCGACGGTTCCGACCGCCCTATTTTCAACTTAAAAGCCCTGAATTTACATGTGATGACGAGACATTTCTCTCTCATCACTAATCACAAAATACCAGGCTTCCTTCAACCAGGAGACTGGATGACAAAAATCGATCTCTCTCAGGCTTATTTTCACATTCCGGTGGCTCCGACACACCGAAGATTTCTCCGCTTGTTCTACAATCGTCAGTGTCTGCAAATGACCTGCCTGCCATTCGGACTGGCCAGCGCTCCGCATGCATTCGCTATGATTTCCAACTGGATTGCAGAAATCCTAAGGAAAAAAGGCCTTCGGGTTGTTGTTTACCTAGACGATTTTCTCCTGGCTCATCAGACCAGAAAAAAATTAGAAATTCAAACACAACAGGCGATCAATCTTCTAACATCTCTCGGATGGAAGATCAATGTAGACAAGTGCGTCCTGATTCCAGTGCAATGTCTGGAGTATTTGGGGATTGTTTGGAACATGAACCAGAATCTCAAGTACCTATCCACAGAAAAACAGGAAAAGCTTCGCAGAACGTTGCAGTTTTTACTGGGAAAAAAGATGTGGTTTCTGCGACAAGCCCAAAGCATTCTCGGATCGCTAAACTTTGCCAGTTATGTGACCCCCAGAGGCCGCCTTCACTGTCGCCAAATGCAATTTCAGATCCATTCAATGTTGAGGCTTCCTCTCCGAAGGAAGGTTCCATTGTCCAATCCAGTGATAAAGGAAGTATCCTGGTGGGTAGAAAATCTCGTCGCTAATTCTTTGGTACACAATCCCCGACCAGTGCACTTTCTGGCAACAGATGCCGCAGGAACAGGATGGGGAGCTCAAATGGACGACGTTCATCTCTCGGGTCTTTGGACGGAGGACCAAGCGCAGTGGCACAGCAACCGTCAGGAGATGTTTGCCATTTTGAAAGCATTCAAGTACCTGAGCAAGACTTTGAAGCATTCTTCAGTACTTGTTCAGTCGGACAACAAGACGGTTCTAGCGTATCTTCGAAACGAAGGAGGCACAAGGTCAGTGACATTGCTTCTTCTTACTTATCAAATATTGAGCATAATAGATCAGCACAGTATCACTCTGGAAGTTCAACACCTCCCGGGTCGATACAACGGCCTCGCAGACCATCTGTCTCGGGGCATGAAGCTACCAGAATGGTCTCTTTTGCCTCAGGCAACGGAACCTATCTTCAGGAAATGGGGAACTCCGGTAATAGATCTATTTGCCTCGGAAACAGCTCACGTGGTGGAGCAATATGTTTCGATGGATACCAAAGACCCGAATGCTCTGTTCCACAATGCCTTCAGCAGATTCTGGACTTACCCATTGGCTTGGATATTCCCCCCCCCATGCTTGATTCCTCGAGTCCTAGCACACTTGAGAGAATCGACAGGGATGTACATGCTCATAGCGCCCAAGTGGCCCAAAGTGTTCTGGCTCCCAGACATCCGAGCGAGGGCCATGAGACCTGCTCTAGCAGTGAACGATCTCGTGAACAACCTCGTGGATACTTCCACAGGTTATCATCCGCCGAGAATCCACGACATCCATCTGGATGTTTGGCTGATTGGGGGTGGGAAGAATCTTTAACTGAGTGGTCTCCAGCGGAAAAGTTACTTTTAACATCTAGTTGGAGGGACTCCACTCTTAAAGCTTATTCAGTAGCATGGAATAGATGGCGAAAATGGTCCAACACATATAATGTTGACCTCAAAAACCCATCTGGAAACCAGTTGGCCCGATTTCTAGCATACTTGAAAGTAAAAGTAGGTCTTGCTCCCAGCTCTATTTCACTTCACAAATCAGCTGTTTCCATGCTTAGCATTCCTAACAGGAACAGCCAGCTTAGTGGCCACCCGATGGTGAAACAAGTCATGAAGGGCATAGCTAAAACCACTCTTAAGTCACATAAACCACCAATTTGGGATCCCAGGATTGTATGCAGTTGGCTAGAGAATAATCCACCAACAGATATAACCCTGTTTGAAGCATCACGTAGATGTGTTTTAATTTTATTACTCGCATCTGGGCGAAGAGTTCACGATCTTACACTTTTAAGGTGTTCGCCAGATTATTTTGTTGATGCCTCTGACCACATTATCCTATGGCCAGTGTTTGGATCAAAAACTGACTCGTCTCTACACAGACAGTCAGGTTGGAAGCTTTTGAAGAATAATGTAGAAGCTATAGATCCTGTGTTCTGGCTTAGGAAAGTATATACCCTGGGTAAAGACCGAAGAGAGGAAGGAAGTAACCTTTTTGTTTCTACTTGTGGTACTGCAAAACCAGCTTCACCCACTATCATCGGCGGCTGGGTCAAATCCCTCCTGAAAGAAGCGGGTATTTCGGCATCCGCTGGTAGTACTAGGTCAGCTGTGGCTTCCTTAAACTGGATTCAACAATATCCTATTAATGAAATCCTGGAAAGGGGGAATTGGCAAAGTGAAAATACCTTCTCAAAGTTTTACTGCAAAGAGATAAGACATAATGTTGCCGATCATAATCGCACATGTTCAAAATCTCTTACTAGCCTTTTCAG